>JARWCS010343627.1:0-11418 GCA_034783895.1 Geukensia demissa | reverse complement strand
ATTGAACACTAGCTAGCTATTGTTGCTAGCAAATTGCCAGCCTCGCATATAACTTTCGCCAGGCCGCTACTGTAGCTGCAGCGTATATCTGCTCAAGCTAAGGTTTTGCAAGATACCCTGAGCCACTCTACCTTTGTTTCTGGATGTATTCTTTTTTCTCGAAATTAAACCTAAATATCAATGTCATGCATATATATATATGAAGTTAATGTAATCATAACGAAGATATAAAGCCTTCCAGTACAACCAACAAAAATATTGAGCGATTTAACCATATAAGTTTTTGTTCAATTATTTGGAACAACATTTTAATTAATAATTTACAAACTTAAAGATTACAAACAATGCAGTAAAGTTACATAGGAAGAACTGGTGTGAAGTACTAATTTGATCACTAAAAGTTAGTAAAATAACCAATATATCTCAATCTTACATTTATTTGCAAGCGTTTGTCAGTCAACTTGAACATTCAGAATGTAACCATTAATTAGGGAAGAAAATATTCAAACAACATAATCTAGAAAACGCATTAATTTTTTTTTAACCTTTTATCAAGTGTAATATGTTTGAATACTCTCTGAATACTCTTGTTATTTTTTTCTCGTCATATCGTTGCAGATTTGAGACAGATCTCAGTCAAGGCGTCATTTTTTTTGAGGTAATGTTTTAAATAACTAGGTTTCGTGAAGGGTGTTTAGAAGTGCCCAGCTTCAAGGTAGCCCATATGTTGGCACCAACTTTCTCATTCATAGCAGTATATCAATTTGTTCTTACAATAATTAAACCCTAAATCACTTTCTAAAAGTTCTTTGTAAATTTATTCTTGCCCTGACCACTATAATGTCAACAGTTTATTATACCCTTCTTATACCTCCTTAAAACAAGTAGGCGGTAGGCTTCTTTAAACAAAACCATAGATCGATACGGTACAAAACATTTATTATGATATAGAGGTAAATGAAAATTAACAGACAGTATAATTCATAAATAATCTATCAAAACGCAACAATCTGCATCACAACAAAATTAAATTGTCACCAGGACATATGCTAGGAAAACCGATCGAAATGACTTCAAATGAATATGGCACTAACCTTATGGATCGAATTTTCATCATATGCTTCTTCATTTGGTAAAGTTCGACCATTTGCAATAACTTTCAAACCTGGACCGGAAGTACTTTTATCCGCCATAATGTCCCAAAGAAGAATTCAACGAATGAATACAGTTAGAAACACTACACTGTTAAGGTCATGCGATTACACTACGCTTTCTAATAATGAAGACAGATCGACATTCCTTTGGATGAACTAAAGGCTAAAGCGGAGAATATTCAACTATAACAACGTTTGCGGAAAGAGAACAAATAAGGACTTATATCAACGCCATAGTTCTCCATAGAAAAACAAATCCGTAATCTGGAATAAAAATTGCAATCGATTTCTCCTACATTCAATTAATACAATAAATTTTTCAGTTAGATTGACTTTCCAAAACAAGCATCTCTTGGTTATTCTGAAGAAGTATTGAACGACTTTCTGACGTAGTGTTGGCAGAAGATCGATACCAAGCCATATATGATGTTATTTTTACAATCACGGACACTATCACAATGTAATACCTTTCTTGTATACTTCTGAATTCCTGTCAAAGATCAGGAACAAGTAACTGAGATCTGGTTACAGTTGTCGTAATTAAATGAGATTTTTAGTTCATATTAACCGTAAAATGACAATATGAAGAGGAAATATAGATCAGTAATTAAAATTCCAGACATAAATAGAAATCTATATTGGCATTGGGTGATTAATTGTAATATAATAATTTCGTATTGTGTCCTAAAAAATAACGAGGCAATCGATAGGATTATGCCAATTTGTTCCGTTTTATGCGAATACAGTGATTATGCTTTATGTAAAAATGTTTATTAGTTTCAAGTAATAAATTGGAAATAATAGACTTTTGTTGCGTAAAATCAGCATACCTACATTCCGAATGGTTATTAGAAATCATATTCAAAAAACATGTTTACCAATTTTGTATACTATTGTGAATAACGTTTTGCAGTACACGTGTTTCAAGAAGTAATTATATAACCTCATCAGTAGCATTAGAACCACAACATAGGAAAGCCGAGATCCAAAAAATATCAAAATCAAAATAAGAAGCAAAATCCAGCGAAAAGAACTTTTTCCTCTCTGTTGAACCTCTTCCTTTATTTGTACGTGCGCTAGAATTTTCGCACTTTTTAAATACGCATTTAAGTAAGAAAACATGTTCTTCAATCTAGATTCAAGTTATAAACTTAATCGCGTTACCGGTATCAAAAACAAAATATATAAAGTCAACGTCTAAAGTTGATAACCAACAGTGATTGCTAAATACCCTGCTAGAGACGATGTCAGTAGAAAAAGATTCTTTGTATGACATAACACCAAAAAATCACATATTTGATATCGAAGTTGAGTTGCTCCATACGCTAAAAGTTCAGGGTCACTGTTATAAAAATAGGTACAGTAAACCAGTTCTTGAAAATATTGTGCCTAAAGTATCCCACTTTTATTTCAATCAAACTTTTGTACTTGATAGATCTATAATTGTGTAGAGTTTCGTTGTGATATTTTTGTGCGATATATATTAAAATCGACAAAATTGTACCTAATGATGTATCAAATTAAGTAATTTCTTAGTACTTTAATATTTTAATCATTCTAAGTCCCAGGTGACCGTTATACGACCAATTAAACTAAACACTCTGTTGGATTATTTTTCAATACAAAAATATAAAATAATAGTGTTAGCAACTTTATATTTCAGTCATATTATCGGGCTAATAATAGGCCTTAACGACCCTCGTCCATTACCATGCAACACCATATGGAAGTCCGTAAATATTCACTACGGAATAAGACCAGTTTAAAGTACTGTTCGTATTCTGTTCTTGCGGATTTCCGAACACTAGACTTTTTACATTCCACTTGCGTAATGATAAAAGCAGCAATTGCAATAAATGACCGTATGTCTCTAATTAGTAACTAAGAACAAATTTCAAAGTTCATCTTTGTACTGTTTGACCGGAAACATTTCTGTTTTACAAACCAAATCAACACCAATTACGAGAGAAGACAAAGTATACTTGCACTGAATAAGTAATAAAAACGGTCATTTAAATATTGCATCGAAGTCATTGTTCATCCTTAAATGAAATAAAATAATGAGCAGTCAACTTTAAGTAAGTAGCAGTTTTTATAAATAGTTCTGATGAGATAAACCACAATTTAACAATAAACTATATTATCACCATTGAAATCAACATATAATAACGCATGTTATAAATTAGCATTGATTTTTTTTGTTTAACTTTTTTGTACATAAATGATCACACAACTGCTGTAATTATCATTCAAAATACAACATTACCAATTTTTACTAATATGGATAATTTTCGTATGCTTTGTGTACATTTCAAGGAGTAACCTCTCATCAGTAGCATAAAAATCAAAACATAGGAAGTCCAAGATCAAAAACTAGCAAAAGAAGCACTCAAATCCAAACAAATCGAAATGGGAAGCCAAATCCGACGGCAGGGGCAACTACTAAGTACAATCCTTTTCGAGGCCTTTCCGTATTTTATAGTTTTAGAATTTTAACAAATGCAGCAAATGTCTGTAACCCATTGTTTGATAAATTTCATATTAGACAAGTCAAAAGTTTATTCAAGCTCCTGTAAATAATGGATTGTGTTGTATAGTGACTTTATTTGCAAACCAAAGGATTATAAAAGCTAAGCCTCATATTTGGTCCAAATTTTAGATTTTGTAATACAATAATAAGTTGTTGTGAAAAAGCTGTTCAATAATCGTCTTTTAATAATTCATAACTTATATTTATATTATTTCCGTAAGTTCGACAAAACAGCAATGCAAATTAGACTTTTTCAACAAGGATGTAACATTTTTCTGTAAAAATACAAACATTTTTGCAGGTGTTTTGTTCAAAATATATATGATCACAGAGATATTTTAACAAAATATTTGAACTTGATAGATCTTTAATTGTGCAAAGCTTGGTTCTGATGTTTTGTACTATCTATATATATCAAAAGCGATAAAATTGTACCAAATATTGTATCAAATAATTTCTTTGTATTTTCATCTATATACTATGTAAACGTTGTAGAACCAAATAATCTAAAAAAAACTTTTGGATTTTTTATAGACATTTTACAATACAAACGATATAAAATAATAAAGGTTATCAACATCGCATTTTTGCTAAATTCTTTGGCCAATAATGTGGCTTAACGACTCTTGTCCTTTGTGCATTTTTCATTTGATTTATTTGATCTTGAGAAAAATCGAGTTTATATTTTTCTAATTAACTTCATGGGAATCATTCCATCCCGTTAATCAGGGTAGGTCCAATCTAAGGTTCAGACAAGATACCCAACCATGCCAATTAAGAATAAAATCATTTAGAACGTCAATCGCTACTGGATCGTAAAATGAACACATCTTAAAAATATTAGTATTTCACAAAGAATGGAGAAATATTTACTACTTAGTAAGTACCACTAATCCATGGCCGACCTAGACTTTCCAAAAAGGCGGCACAGTACACTATTCGAAATACAAGAGTAAGCACACAAAAGTTTCCGAAAATCCCCCGAAAATTTCCAAACAATAAAAAACAATCCCAGAGAGTAGGGGCATCTGATTCCAGCCCCTGCCCGTTGAGTATTTTAAAAGGTTATCGATTTTTTTATTCCTGTCTTTCTATCTTTTACTGCCAAAGATGTCGTCCTTCTTGGCAATGTTCCTTGAATACCAGCTATAGCAAACAAAGTAACTCAGAAGGGCTCGGAAGAAAACCTTTAGAAATAAGGAAAACTATGGTTTTATCTTTATAATTTTTAATAAGTCTTGCAGATCAGAAATTGCTCATCAACACAAAGAAAAATATTCTTTCTTTTTTCATGAATTATTATAACATGTAACATTTTGAAGAATAAAAACTGTATCTTTGAACATTTTTAAAAGCATGTCCCCCTCCAAAAGTCAAATGGTTGGTCCTTAAGAAATTATATGTTTTTCATTTGCATTGATAAATTTTGAAGAGGAAAATAGAGAAAACCGAAAGGTCAGACGATAGGAATAAGTTATATTTCAGTCATGTCCATGATGAGTATTCAAAGAAGTTAAACTTTGATTGACCATAGAGGGCGCGATGGGGTTTTGTTGCCACAAAAGGCCAAATTGAAACTGTTTAGGTAGGACAGGAAAAGAAAACACGTGCATCTGGACAAAAAGGAACATTCATTTTATATTGCTTAAATCCAACAGACGTTAGTTAAGAGTTTATATGACCTAATCCCCCTTTAGGAGGATTCTGATTCCTGGGGAAAAACCGTGCAAATAATTTTTGCCAGCTTTTGGGTGGTCTAGATATTATTAAGGAATACATAATCAGGCATAAGATTTCTTCATAGTGCAATAATGCCAGCTGACAGATTTATAAATCTATACAATGCTGTTTCTCAGACCAAGTCAATTTAAATATGGGATTGCTTCTTAAACAATAATAACTTCAGAAAACAGAAAATTGAACAGAAATGAAATTACCGTTAGAGGAACTTGTACGACAATTGCGTAAATGAGAAAAAAGAATTCCAATTTCACTGTTGCTTCTATAAGTTCTTTAAATTCATTACGTTTAAAATCAATCTGTAAAGTACATTGTTGTTTCAAATTTGTATTTGTCTTTTATTTAAAATAGCAAAAATACTTAATTAAACGAGTATGTTATTCAATTTAAAGCAAAAAAGTCACATTAGGTTTGAAGCTTTAAAATATAAGTAATGATTTGTAAACTTTGAAATGGTATGGTAGTATAACATTTACATCTAGTTTCTTATACATTTATGTCGAGGTGTCACATTATAGAAGTGCAAGGATTCCCGAGGACGATGTGTATATACTGTTCTATTATTTCCCTTTGACTGCAATGTGATGGATATACATCTTGAATATATTGTTCAGACATTTCCATTGAAAATAACATTTTCTTTCTTCTTAATAAAATCAATAGGGTTCATACCGATGTTTCTTGTGGTCCTCTTATGAAAATCTGATGTTTGTTTTATGGCTAGACATTGTATTACGTAAGGATTAAGTCTTATCGTTTGCCACCAAACTGTCTTTCCTATATAAACTCTGTATTAGATGATCAAAGAATTCTATAATCAAGATATCACTAACAATACATTGTCTCTGGAGGCTGTTTTGTGCTGAATATTTATCTCATTCAAAACATTATTTTCTCATTTACTTGACTACGATGATAATGAAATGAGCTGACATGAACAAACGATTTAGTACAGATGGATGAGTTGGACGAGAGTAACACAGGGGGAATACATAATGACCTTTTTATTTTACATTGTTTGTTAGTATTAAAGTTAATATAAATGCGCAACTGTAGACCTTTCGTTTTTCTTTACGAAGAAAAACTATTTGAGAGGCAAAAATCCACCAGAATCAGAAATACTAAAACAGATAATTAAGTTGTAAAACGGTGAGCAAGCTTGTGCTTAATGCGAATATATTCTGCTCCACTGGTGGCCTATCGTGTTATACGTAGTCAAAGGCCGATGATTCTACCAATTGTAAAGACTCCTTCGATTTGTTTTTTTTTCAGCTCCTTTATAACAATACTCCAGGTAAAGGTGAAATTAAAATAAAAATAAATTGAAAGACAAATCTTAGAAACTTAACGAGGAACATGATGACACTAGCAAAATTCTCATCATAAAATATTTTGAATTAGAATAGTATTTGCACATGGAAATTTCATTATCTCATGCAGATAAAACTGTTGAATGACAACACTGCATTATAAGAGCCATAACATTACTCACCACAACACCTAAAAGACTGGAAATTGACTCACAAATGTATCAGAACCAAGTTAAGACATTATAAGAATTACATTTATTGACCAAGAATTACGTAACATTGAAATTGTGCTACATTGATCATTAAGTTTTATGTGAAGCTTTACAAAATTATGTGCATCATGACAATAATGAAAAGCTTCAAAGATGTCCTTATCCTACAAGTTTACTCCTTTCATAATTATTTTCTGTTTAGATAGCATTAACTTGAATTGAATTTTACAAATATACACGAGGAATGAACTAACAAAGTACGTTTGACCAGGTTTTTTAATTCTTCTGAAAATATATAGCATATAATGTACACAGATAATCATAATTTATATGAATTTTATCTAACTTAATACATGTACTTATAAACTATGAGGTTGAAGTGAAACAAAACATAAAACGAAAGAATGGAGATTACAAATCTCTTTGATTGACACAATTTTGGTACCAGACCCATAAAATCACGACTTAGTGCGTTTGTTGTTTATCATCAATGTAGCGTACATGTCAGACAGGCCTATGTGTTTCTGTTGTGGCGGCGAGTATTAGTATTGGTGGAGAAAGTCAGGGTGCGCTGGGGACTGCCGACCTGAGACAAGTTGCTAACAGCTAACAGATTGAATTTTATGTGTACTTTTGCATGTAGCGGATTTTGCTGGATTAAATTCACTAATTGTAGCTCTTCGCTGTATAAAGATAATTGAAAGAAGAATGTTTCCAGCGATTTTATAAACTTCGGGTACAATTTCTAAGATGAAAGTTTCTTAACAAATACAACATCTTTATGTTCTGATTTAATGTTTTATGTCTCTCTTCCGACAAAAATCGCGGAAATGCGAGACAAATGTATTACTTTCGGCTGTGGCTTCTTAAACTGTTTTGGCAAACTTTGGATCTGCTTAAACCAGTAAAACAAACTTATTGCCCAAACTAGTTCATGTCTTTGATATAAACTTGCCAAGACAGTTACAGGCCATTCGCCTTCTACCCCATTTTTACATTTTAATGATTTTTGTAAACGTTCGGAAAATTTGCGACATATTTTCATATTAAAGTCCATTTCAACAAATATTATACCTAGCCCAACCATATTTGGTTTATAGTTGATTTTGATGGGTGGATGCCGGTTTTATAGTTTGATACATTTTCCATGCTTTGATCTCAATTCCATGCATGGATTAATGATTTTTTTTTAAAAAATTGTGACATATTGCAATATTCAATCCATTTCCCAATGATTTTTACACACAAACTTACAATTTTTTTGTAGATAGTTCTGAGCGGGTTTGTGTCAGTCTTCTATTTGTCATCTGATTTTGACCTCAATTTCTAGGTCCAGTGATTTAGGTTATATTTTCTTCTTTTACCTAGTAAGTACACATGACAGATCAAAATATTTCGTGTGCATGTATTTGTCATTCGGTTATATGTCATGCACCAAATTTTCAAGATCTATCGACTATCGCCAAGTTTTTCATTTCTAAGGTTTTTAGTAACTACAAGATAGGTCAACAATACGTGGTTTGCCTATACTTGTTATTCGTGCACAAGTCAGTCTGTTATATTTCTCTTGTCCTTGTCATCGTTTTCGTGATCCAGTTTCTATGCTTAGGTCGCGATCGATGACTAGGTTAACAATATCTAGTTTGCCTTTTAATTTTTAAGTGTACATGGAGTTTTCCCTTCAACTCCTTTTCACAGTCAATTGGACCTTTGTTCAGCAAAACATATCATCCCAACAGAGTTTGACCAGCGTATTCATACTGATGATTTGTTTACAGTGAAAACTATCTCTTATTGCCTTTTTCTGGTCAACTGTTTGTCTGGCGTCAGACCAGATTTCTTTGTAATAAAGTCAATATACAAGCAAACCATTTATTGTCCACACTTGTTTGGTTGTGTTTATTTGTTCTTATGTAGAAAATTGTTCGAAGGTTGATTTATCATTTTTTAAGTTAATCAGATTCAATAAACCTTTTGCATAATTGGTTGACTATATCTATTTTTGGTATATCATTTTATTATTTCTCGTCTCGTAACTGAATAGCCGTTTTATAAACAAAAATCTGCTAGCTGTAAATTGAAGTCTAGACAATTATATTCGAAATTCTAAACAAGTTCCAATCAATTCCAGAATAGAATTTACAAATCGAACAGGAAAAGTTGAAAAATATAGAATATGATTTTTGGTTTCATGTTATTTGCAACAACACTGAGTAATGTTGTAAGATTGTTGTGAGAATTTTTCTGATTGGCTGGTGTTACCGCCAACCCCATCTAATTTGACGCACGATACAGAAATCTAGTTATTTGTATTCCCAATACTGAAAATGTTAATTTTTCTAAAAACTGTTATTTGCATACTTCATTTTCCTTATAAAGCTTGTAAATAGACCTTACGTTTTCACATTTTAGTTTTGGTTAACCCACGATTTAAGAAATGTACACGGTTGCATTAAACATCTCTATAATGTAGCAACGAAATAAAAACAAAATTGTAATCTGTTCGCATGGACGGTTTAAAGTACGAGTAGGAGTGATTTCAAATTAATGTGATGATAGAGAAGGCAAGTTTAAAGGTTCAAAGAAACAATGTACGGAATTTTAAAGTTTTAAATGCTCAATAAGATAAAAAAAAATTTCAATTTAATGTATTTGTGGCGTGATTATTTATATATAGCGCGGGATTTATTAGTATTTTTAGAGTACCTGCATATATTGTTTTGGAAGCACAAACATTATACATTGTAAACGCTATATTATCATCAATGTTAAAAAGTGAAAAAAATAACTTAGATAGTTGATAATCAAAAAGCCACCACAATAAACACGATGAAACTTATGTCAAGACAATAAGTCATTGCTGTATATATTGAAATCGTTCTGTTTATCTAGTAGTCTATAATTAAAGTTTTGAAATAATGGATAGATTTTAGTTCATACAATATGGATTCGAGATAATACTTCTGCCTTATTTCACTTTTTTCACTATTTTAACATTTGTCAAAAACTGATTTGTTGCCTACGTGTTAGCTGGTGTTTAAAAGATTGGAGCACCTCTTTATATTTGACTGGTTTCAATAATTAGTACCTTATAGAAAAGAGAGTAGTGGTATGATTGTCTATGATTGTCAACCATCCAGAACGTATAAAGAACAAACATCTATAGATTTCCCTTAGGCTTTCAATAATGGACACATATCCATACCCTTTGGAAAGCTGTAAAAAAGGCCCAAACAGAAAATATGATGTTGTTCTTAAGTAACAAACATCAGTCAAATAAGTATACAATGTAAAACAAGTAACACTTAAACATAAAAAAACGATGAAAGGTTCCTTGCCTGGGCCAGGGACATAAACTGCGTGGCGGAGTAAAGCATGTTTGTGAATTCTCAACCTCCCCCTAACCCTTGATACCTTTAAAATCCAATTAACTTTTGAGGTCGAAAATTACAAATGAAACAAGAGACGACAAGATGTACGGACCTCGAAAAAAATACTCGCTGATTCTAAAAGCTATTTCAAAATCAAAACACATTTGATAAAAACCTGGTTTTCTCAGCTAAGACATCAATAAAAACACTCCGGCTGGATTACATGTAACAAAATCATTAAAAACCAACTACTTGCGTTTAAATTTAGTAATACGAGCTTTATTTACCACTTTTCCAAATTTTTAAGTTATATAAATATACATGTATGATAGAATTAGGTAAATGTTGTAGTGCTAATAAGTCTAGACTACACCTAGAGAGCTCTACAAATTGTTTTTGTTTCAGGCATTGATTGGTATTACATCTGGTGGAGAGTCGTAGCCACAAATGGCATCACTGGCTGATTAGTTAGGCTTTCAGTGCTAACACGACATAAGTTTTTTCTTGTGGTCTATTGAATCTTTTCATTTCCAAGTTGTTCCGTTAATGATACACAGAAACAAATGTACATATTGCCATTCCGGGATTTCTATTAACTTTTCCTAATGTTTGTCCTCAGTCTCTAGTTGAAAACAGAACTGTTTAATAGTGAAAGTTCTTGTTTACTCTCTTATTTACCACTACATGTTGACTGTTGGTCTTAGAACGAATGTATAAAATACGCGACCACTTCCGAGAGTAGCTTGGGTTAGAAATAGGCTACTGATTTCTTCGCTAGGCATAGCACCTCTCCTAAAGGGGAACGTTACCGCCGTGTCCCTTGTTGGGAGAATGCCATGTTCTCAGCACGTTTTGTTTTAACCCTTTTGCAGCAGCTCGTAACCAGTGGTCTTCTGGCGACCCAAATAGTTCCAAATTGGCATCCTGTGGCTAGAAAATTCCCCGGCTTGACCCCCAGACCACCTTAGTTATGGTTTCATATTTGATAACTTGCTCTCATCCTGAATATGAATTTCAAAAGCCGAAACAATCAATCATTCAATCAAAGCTTTTTCAACAGTAGTGTTAAGTCCAGTGTAGAATATCCATGTAAGAGATCAA
>JARWCS010343618.1:0-11418 GCA_034783895.1 Geukensia demissa | reverse complement strand
AATCTTTGTTCACATTAACTTTGATTCGGCAATTCTAATCCAGGTGAGCGATCACAGGCTCCTGGGAGCCTCTGGTTTAAGGGGGGATTAAAGAGGGGGCAACAATGACATATAAATTGTTGTCTTTGGACATATTCTTCAACTAAAAGCTTGTTAAACACCTTCGTTTTCTGACCAGTTGGCCTTGACCTCCTTTGCAATATTGCAGTACCATATTTTCCTGATCAGCTGGCCTTGAACTTGGTACAATAATATTGCAGTGGGCACTTGCCCCACCTTGGAAATTCACTTTAGATTTTGCTAATTAGCAGATATCCTTTCATGTATTACTCCCTCTTAATGTTGATTTAATAATGTGTAATTTGATTATTTACAATAATTAGAGATTATAGAAAAGGCATCAATCAAGAAAATCCAGTTCTTTTCGATCTTTCAAATAAGGGAAGAAATTGTAATGTGGACAACTTGACCACAACGCCAATGGTATTTATTCCTGCATTATATATAATTCTCAATCTTAACATCCGAAATACTCGAACCATACTCTTATCACACATGTAGCATCAAACTTTCCAAAAATTTAGCTCTCCATTCACATCAATGGTGTTGCACAAAACAACAAATCACGAGATAACCAAAAATATGAAACTTCCGTTCTGAAAATGCCCTCTACTAAACGAAACACCCAGGAGAAATAATTTTCAATCTTATTCACTGTCCATTCAATCGGAAGAAATTATATTTGAAGTTTTATAGGAGTAGGTCCAACCTAATATGAGCCCATCACCTCAGCCCATGAGCCCATGACCCCAGCCCATTTTGAGCCCATCGTCATGTTTTCTAGTATGCCTAAGGTTTCTCATATTTCTGCCATAACAATTTTCAATTTTTGTCTCTGGGATTACAAACCTTCTTTAGCCACCAAATTTCAAATAAAAATCCATCACTTTTAACTAAAAAAATAAAACCATGGAATTTTTATTTCTGTCTTTTGATCAAAGGCCACTGATTTTAAAATGTTAATAAAGTTTATAGGAAAAAGGCAACAGAATATTTTATTAAATTATACTAGTTAAATACATTGGTGATTATTTCAAAGTTGCCTTAGTAAGCTTTTAGAGGGAGTGACTATAATGTTAGGACTAACTTAATGTTTACTGATAAGATAGTTAAAATAATTAGACAAAGTAGCTCAATTTATAAAGTAAAAAGTATAACAACAAAATTGTTTGGTTGATAAGCATATCAAAGAGAGCATATCTACACTAAATAACATCTGGTTTCACATGTATATTGATTTTGGATTTTGATTTTTGGTCTTTCAAGGTTGTACTAGTTGAATACAACAGTCACATGGAACCAGTAGTCCATTGTGGATAAATATTTGTAAAAGCATTGTCCTGTTAGTAACTTGGTCGATTCAACAAATATATATTACATTATCGCTTTCTGAAGTGGAACATTTAAATGTCGTAAGCATTTCAGACCATTGAAGAAATCATTAATACATGTTAATAGCATTAAATTTTTTATACTGTGTAATATTGTGTAAATTGGATTGCCTGTCAAACAGGAGACACTTATAAGATTACACAGAAGGTAGACTGAAACTGCCACAGGTCATTGATTACCTAGGTGTGATCATACATGTATACATTGACCTCAAATCAGCTGAGAGATTAAATTTTTCACAGAAGTTATTGGAAAGGGGGATTTTACTCAACTAATTTTTTTCTGAGGTAAGTTCATAAAGAGTTATAATTAGGGTATACTATAGATTTAAAATGCATATTAAAAGGTTATTGGGTTAAGATTTATAACAAAGGGATATTGTATGGGTGGTTAAATATTCCTATTTCAATTGCTTGAAATTATAAACATGATAAATGTTCTAAATTCAGTAAAAATGTTTTGAATTAATATATCTTTTTTTTTTTGGTTTAAAATCCCTATGATCTGATATTTTTAAAGAAGAGGTGAACAATATATTTTCACATCCCCCCTCTAGAACTTATATAAACGGTCATTTAAATCTGATAATTTCTGTTCTCCCACCCCCTTCTCATTTTGTAGGATCTAGATTGACATAACTTTTGTGGACATTTTGAAGCCTAGTAAATCTTTTCAAATTCCTCAATTTTTAGTCTATTCATAGTTAAGAAACAATCCAGTGTTTGTATAACACACAAAAGGGGTTTTACATTGACCAACTCTTTAAGCTGAATTAATAGGAGATAATGGCTATGTAAGGAAAATCTCACTTTTAATGGTAATCCCACTGTGTGCAAGTGTTTAAATATGCAAAATCTTCAATTCCTTACTATAAATAGACTGTTAGATTGAAAGGTCATATCTTGAAGCTTGGCCAAAAACTACAAATAAAACAAAGGTTTGGGTTGTTATACAGTAGAATAAGTATAGTATAATGTGCACAATGGCAAAAATATATATATAATTAAGCCATTACATAATATAGAAAAATATAAAAAAGGAGATTGTTGGACAACTGAATGGATTCAAACCAATTTTTGCAAACATTTGTTAAAATTCCATGTACAGTTGACTCTCGTTATCTCGAAGTTGTTGGGACCAAAGATAAAGTTTGAGATAGCCGTAGTTCGACTCAAACGAACACCTGAAGAAAGCACATCCAATATGTATTTTTTTTTCAAAATTTTCTAAAAAAAAGTAATATTCCAAAAGAATTCTTATAAAAAAGTGGCATCCTAACTATTTATTCAAGCTATTAGTCTCAGATGGGGTCAAAACTTTCACCAAACTTAGTCTGGAAAAGGGTCGGGTATGGGAGTGTCAGAAGAACATCCCACAATTTTCTGAGTTAGGTGCTGCCTCCAGGGGTGTGATTGTCTAAATTGGCAGATACTTTTTTATAAGACTGTAGCTTTTCTTTAATCCATTTTTTCCAGAAAGCATAGCACCCATTGTATAAAAAAGTTTAATGAAAATTTCCATTATTCAAACATCTGTTTTACTTTTTTATTAACATTTATTCAAATGGTCAGATAATTATATAAGCCAAGTGTCAGGAAGCTAGCGAATGTTTCACAAAAAGTTGTACCACTTACAATAACTTGTAAGTCTTGTATTACGAATGTAAGTTACGACCACTCATAACACTTGTGACCTTTTCTGAAACATTTGCCAGCATTGGTCACTATGCATTGATTGCATATTCCATACAAATTTGCTAATGCTGTTCTTAATTGGTTTCTCTTTAGATAGCCATCAGATCAATAGAACATTAAAACACAAAAGTCACAATGTTGAATAAGAAAGTCCCTGGAGCAACCTGACAGTAATACTGAAATTTATATATAAGTGAGGAGAAGTGTTGAATTCGTGTCAGGTCTGAAGTCACGTTTTATTCATTTTGTTTATTTTTATTTCATTTTTTCAGACCATTGTTTAGCTTGCTCCTCTGGATTGCGGAAGTTTTTGGGTTGTATCCCCAGTGGGGTCAAACCAAAGACATTAAAATGAGTATTTGCTGTTTCTCCGCTAAGCAGGCAGCATTTAGGAGTAAGAGCAAAGACTGGTAGGCCCAGAGTCAGAATAATATGTCTGGGTAAAGTGGCATGTCTTCCAGCGTACTGTTGCTTTCATGAGCTAGCACGTTAAAAATCCAACTCAGTGTGTTTGTCTAGTACAAAGCAGGGTTCATTCATCATCACTCATTGATATGCTCTTGTCCTGAATATGCATGGAATATTTGCCGCTGGATGTTAAGCACCATTCATTCAATCAATCTAAATAAAAATCACTGATGGCAAGATATACTGAAGTGTCAGCAAGGCAAATTTGTATCGGTGCAGTTGTCAGCAATGAAAAACTGACTACCAGGCTGGTGGTAGGAGAGTCTGCCAGCTATAAGGACAATTTCAATGGGCTTTTATTCTCTCTTATCTTGTAAGTTCCAGATCACAGGTTTACCTAAAGTCAAGGGTCATCTGTTTCTAGGTTTACCTAAAGTCAGGGGTCATCTGTTACAGAACACAGGTTGACCTAATGTCACAGGTCATCTGTAACAGAACACAGATGTACCTTAAGTCACGGTTCATCTGTTTCTGTTTGAACTTTATATCAGATGTGAATCTCTGATATAGGGCATATATTCAGATATTCAGATTAAGTTTTCTTCATTGCTGAGATTTCATAGTTGGCTACATGCACGTCAATAGTGTCATGAGTGTATATCTAGTCTGGAACAGTCAATAATTTCATTTAAAACTCAGTTTTATTATATCATATGTTCTGACACTACAGTCTGGCTTATGATTTTCTAATATATACACAATTGTTTTATAGCCATAAAAAAACAGACCTTGTGTATATAGGGCTTCAGGGTTAATTGACTCACAGTCTAATGATGGAAAACTAAGAATTATTGCATGGGCTGTGTATTATTTTTCCACTCATATTGACATCTAAATATTAGTTTATATTCTCTGTGGGATTGACTCTATTTAGAACAAATATTATTATTTAAGTAATATGACAGAAAAAAATCAGATTAGTCATAATTGGATATTGGCGAATCCGATATATTGTAAATGATTTGATGGTATTTGTCAAACAGCAAAATTTAATAGCCTGCTGTGTTTACAGAAAGAAATAGTATAGCAAGTAATCTTTTTAACAAGAAAGAATTTTTAATGTGCATTTATTAGTAGTAAATCTCCAAGGTCTATATTCTAACACTGTAAATATTTCTGGCCCAGAGTCCTTGAAATATACATGTTGTATGTAAATAATACTGTTTCCAAAGAATTTCATCACCCAGACAAATAAATAAAATATAGCAAAGCATAACAAAGGTTTGGAAAGCCAGAACTTAATGGGTTATTGTTATTGTTAGGTTATTGACCCACAATAGGACACCCCTCACCCTTCCCCTCCCCTCCCTCCCCAAACCTATCCTTATTAACTACATGTAAAACAAAATTGAAGTTGGCCAGATAATAGCAAGTTAGATATCAAGAGTCATTTAACTTCTAAGCAACTGCAACCCTATCTCAACATACTGCATACATGTATATGAACAGGTGCTTTTGATTTTCTAATCCTCCTGGGAAATTATAAAAATAAGCAGTCTTTATGAGTTAAAGAAGTTAAGGTGATGCAATCCGAACAATCCAGATATGACCTGTTACATGAAGGAGGCAAGGTGTTTTGAACAAAATAAATTGATTTCATTATAAAAATGAAAATATAAGGGGTAAAGAATAAAACAGAATAAAACAATTCTCTATTTAAATTTGGACCCACAAGTGGGTAAATGTCATAGAAACAGCACTCCAACAGGGAATTTATTTACACATCTATAGGTATATTGTTCATAAATATACATGTTATATCACCCTTCATTAATGATGTTATTTATAGATTTTTTTTCTTTGTAGGTAAGTAGTGAAAGTATTGTGCTAAAGTTATTGGTGATGTGCACACGATTTTTTCCCTAAGCCTAATTGGATTATATATGGATTATAAATATATGTGAAAATTGGTGAAATATTGTTTATATGCAAAAGTTGATTAGTCAGTCATGAAACAAGAAAGGTAGGCGAGATAGTGCTTTACAGTTTACTGAAGGTAAGTTGACATTAGCAGGAGAAAATGTCTAGCAGAGAATAGCATGTGATGGCATTGCAGCAACTTGTTTCAATCCACACCTGGTACTTTGGAATGGTATATAGAAATGCAACCAGGGTGGAATATTCCATGTATACTTTGGGCTTTCATTTTTCAGTAGGTTAATTTTCATAATTCAGAGTTGGAGAGACGCTAAACAAACTTGGTGAAGGTTGTGGAAAAAAACATCCTTGATAGTTATTTTATTCTGTAACAATTTTTTAAGAGATTGTAAGGGGTATTTCTATGTGTTATGCCATTTGGAAAATTTGCTATTTGCTATTTGAAAATTTCAACAAGAGTAATGGCCCTTGAAACAGGCTTTAACATCAATTCATTTATAGTGGGGGATGTCTCAAAAGTTCTAACTCTTCATAGTGCTATGAATTTATACTGATACTACAAGGCACTGTTATTTGTAACCGGAGTTAAAATTGTAACAGAGAATTTAGCAAGGAACTTAACTGTGTCAAATATATAGAGGTTGTAATAAATGAGTAAACCTTAGTCTTCAATATTTAAAGGTGAAATATTTTATAAAATCGAGGCCACTACAGGTTAATGTGTTGATCTGACTCCTAAACTTTTTCTATTACATATTATTAATAACATTTTACATTTAATGGGATCAATGTCACAAAATGACCTCTTGAACTTGAAGAGTAGAACTTAGTATGGTGTCGATTGGTCATCTATGATGAGTTTTAACATATGACCAATGGGAGAAAGTACAAACACTGTCTTCTTGTGAACCATTAAATGGATAGCATGAATGTTCTATATTAGGTGCTTACTAAGTGTCTTTACTTTGGTGATGATCTGTTATCTAATATGGCTGAAAGCACTGGACTTACTGGTAACATTGGACCCTATGGAAAAGAACTACAGCTTCCTCTTGTTGACAACTGAATGGACTAAAACCAGAAATCACAGTATGTTTACCAAGTGTTCATACTTTGGTGCCAATCCGTTATCCAGCAGGGTCTACAGCATTGGACTTAGTTTAAAAAGACCCAACATTAGACCCAACTGACTAAAACCAGAAATCACAGTATGTTTACCAAGTGTTCATACTTTGGTGCCAATCCCTTATCCAGCAAGGTCTACAGCATTGGACTTAGTTTAAAAAGACCCAACATTAGACCCAACTTCTTCTAAATAGCTGAAGGGAGGCATGAACGTCTATATTGGGGTATTTACCAAATATTGTCACTTTTGTGTTGGATCTGTTATACAAGATGTCCACCAGCTTTTGCATATGACCCTATATAAAAATATACAAATAACAGCATATGGATGGAAACTTAACATGGACAGAATAGATTAATTAAATGTTGTTTCTTTGATGCCAAATATCTTGCAAGATGGTTGTTCATTGTGGACTTAATTTTACAAAACCCCTATGGGAAATATTTGTAGAGAATAGCTTAATTGGATTGAAACCAAACATGAGATAATGTTGACCAATAGAGCTCTGTCAGATTATTTATGTTAACACTTTCACATTACTTTTCTAATTTTAGGGTTTGAGTTGATATTGGACCTTATATCTCTATCCTTCAACCTCCTTTTCCATCAAAAGTGTACATACTTTTCTTACATTTGTTTTCTTTTTCCACTTCATCCTCTCCAATTTTCTCACCTCAAGTTTGGAATAGTGTATTTGATCAATGGCCCATTCAAACCAAAGACATGTAATAGACAAACTAATATTTGCTGCTACTACATTAAGGAGTAAAGGAAAGACTCAAGGGACAGAATATTGTGTCATTGTGACACATCTTAGAGCATGTCTGACGGGCAGTCTGGTACAAAACAGGAATTTTTCAGTAATTGTTCTCCTCTTAAAAACTGCTGGAGGTTAAAATCAACCAGTCTACTGACAGTTCAAAGTTTAATGCAGGCATGCCGGGCTTATAGTTATAGAAATAGGCATTGTGGTATGATTGTCCATGAGACAGCCTAAATTACAAACATCTTCAAGTTGCTTTGGGCTTGATTTAAACTTACCTACACAGATCTATGTAGCCTATCACCTATACAGGGTGAGGTTGCACCTGACTCTGTACCATACAAAAATGGGTTGTGTTTAACTCGCATCACACGTGATAAGGTTTGTCATTTACATGCCCAAGGTCGGTGGTTCTCTCCAGATATTCAGGCTTCCTTCTCCAGTAATTGACCACCAGGATATGAGTGAATATTGTAGAAAGAGGCGTTAAACCTTAAACAAACAAAACAAGTTGCCTTAAGGTTTTCAATTATGGACACAGATTCACACCATACAGCAAGCTTTAAAAGGCCCCAAAAATAAAATGTGATGATATTCAAATGAAACAATAATTAGTCAGCAGCCCTGCTGTTATTTTCTGAACTGTTTTAGAAACTGTTCACCCACACACGGTTGTTATCTTCTAATCCTTTGGGAAGATTATACTAAAAATGGAATGGTTCACGTAAACATTTGAAAGTTCACTTGACCTTTTTGGTGACAATAACTGATATAGATCACGTTTTGTTTGTTAGAGTTGTTTATCGGTCAATTACAGCTTCATTCTATGCTGTTATCTGTTGAGTGGCCTCCTTAAAATGTTAACTTCGTAAAAAAATTGATGTTGGTCAATTTAGTAATGGTATTAATATTACTCTATTACTCTAACCTTTCATGTCAGACAGTCATAAGGACTGGATCCAAGATTTTGAAAAATGTCTACTAAAGTGAAGATTTTTATCTGATCTTAGGTTTTTGTTTATTTCCACCTGTTTTGAACCCCCAAACACACCTCACATCTCACCTGACTGAAATATTTTTGAAAGTGGCATTAAACCTTAATCAAATAAACAAACACACACACACACACACAACTCTCAAAATGTAACCACCTTTTGGACTAGGCAAAATTTTGGCAAAACATGGGGTTGGTGATAGATGGAATTTACTCTATGATTGGGCCTTGGACTATATTAATCCCTCTTGTTTTCTGTTCATGAATTTTATAATCTATAAGCAATATTCTATGAATCTGACAAATATGTTGACCTTTTATACTGTTTGGTTATTAAGTGAAGGTTTTACTCACTAGATAGGATTATTACCCCGATTGATACATGGTATACAGGTATAAACTGTGGCTGCTATACATTTAACTATATTGTAATCTATTTATGATAGTATTTATATCCATAATACTGATACAAACTTCCCTATTATCTGGTATGATTTATTGGACTTTCATATAGATACTGCTTATTCAGCAAGATTAATCACGGAGTTAAGTTAACCAGAATAGGGTTGTATTACTGACCTCTAACCACACAAGGATTTTAGTACTATTTAAAGTAGCCTTAAGAGATTCCTGTTGAAATGTGTTTTCCTTATTGATTCAGTATACTTTATAACAAGTAATTTTCATGGTCATTCAATTTTTTGCCATCTTTGCAGTCAAATCTGTTGTCTTCAAAAATTTATACCTTCTTTTACCTTGACACCACAAATAAAATTAGAAAAATACAAAAGTTAGAAAAATATATACACTGTATATTAATATAGAAAAAAAGTTCCAACAAAAATTGCAATCCAAAAGGCAAACTCAGAAACAGTAGTAGATTTCTTTACTACTTCCTTTGGGAACTACATGTAGGATTTGGTACAAATAATGTAAAATTTCACATTTGACAATTGATTTTTAGTTCACGTACAAAGTAGAGGGGGACTATTGGAGTACCCTTGTCATCCATGTCGGTGTGAGCGTCCGCAGCCATTCCTCATAAACTTAAAGACCTACAACAATAATTCATGGCATGCAGATACATTAGGGTGCAACACATGCACCACAAAAATTGAGGTCACATGACCCATATTTTATGGTTGAATGACTTCAAATCAGTTTGGGGTCTGACTTGATATCTGATACTACATGACTTACAAACTTAATTTTATGTAGAAATATATCTTAGGGAGTCCTTCAGCATCCTACCTAAATTATGTCACTTTGACCTTCATTTCATGTTTCATTGACTCAGGTTCACTTTAATGGCTGAGATTAGTTTTTGGGTACTGTGTGTCCTACCATCATTTAGCTTCTTATGTGGATGCGCCTTTGGGAGTTTGTCAACATCCCACCAAAATGAGGTCACTTTTACCTACATTTCATGCTTCATTGACTCAGCTTCACTTTTTGCTCTGAGTTTAGTTCTCAGTTACTGTGTGTCCTACGTTGTACCATCATTTAGCTTGGTGTTTGGATGCTTCTTTGGGAGTCTGTCAGCATCCCACTCAAATAAGGTCACTTTTATCTATATTTCATGCTTTATTGACTCAGGATCACTTTAATGTTCAAGTACTGTATGTCCTATCATCAGGTATCGGTTTGCCAAAGACTCCCAGACTGTTATTTTTGTAATATTAAAAAACTTTTGTCACAAAATAACAGCAGAATATGACATGCTGAGGACGAGGCAAACTATGCAGGTGATGGCCGAACCTCCAGCTTTGAATGGTGTTCAATGCCAAATTTGATGGGTAAACTGCACTGTTGTCTATATTGGTCTGTAGGAAAGTAGTGCTATAGGTCTAGAAAGATTTTACCATTATTTTAGTGGATTTTTTTATTTTTAGAAAAGTCTTCTGGTTCTTGTGACCTTCTAAAATCAGATGTTGGGAATATAATGTTTTATAGCACTGTAGAACCAGGGCAAGTCTTGAGGGATTTTTATGTCTTTGAAGGTGATACAAAGTGTGTTGTAATTATTTAAATAATACATCAAACTCGCTGAAACTGTTCAACATTATTAAAATTACAGTGAAGAGTTTCATCATTTCTTGATGTTTTCCCAGTATCAAAGTTAATTTATTGATAAAACTTTCTTTAACTTGATTTGAAAGTGATGCATGTAATTCATGTTGTAACTAAATTATTTAATGATAGTGATATGTTCTTTCAATGATTGAAATTGATAAAATACATGAATAGAAGTGAATTATTGGAATAGAAATAAGATAATATTTCACTTACGGGAATTCATTTCTTATAATGGAGTAGGAATAACTATAACAAGCCACTGGTGGTTCCGGTGATTCCGCGATTGATGAATAGAAATGTAATTTGTCATATCATTGATGGTGATTAAACACAAGGCAAAGAAGAACAGTGAATAAAATCAAATTTCATACTCACAACAAATATTGATATTGTATGTAAATGAATTGGAATTACAAAAAACCAAATAATAATCTTGGTATCTGTAGTGGATATTTCAAGTCCTAGATCGTTGGTATCATCAAAAGACCCACAATACCACTTGGAAGATGAAATGTAATTACCGTTTTTGTATTAAGCCCCAAGATTCTTAAAAAATTTAACCACAGGGTCCTTATTAGAAACGGCAATATCTGGAATTCTTTCAAGACTGGTTAGAAGAATTAGGGGGTGAGAATTTCAAACAAAATTAAGGTGAGGTGGCTTATAGTGGCAGAGAGTTAATATGAGGGGTATTACTTAGCAGGTATATAGTTTTTGGAAGCCAAGACAAAAATTCAGAATTGATTAACTGGAAATAATAGGAAAACCATTATTTTACTATTGTAATAAATTTGAATATTTTGTTTATGATGCTGACCATTCAAATTTTGACATGATTTTTTTTTATACGACCGCAACAATTTGCGGTCGTATTATGGTATGATGCTGTCGTCGTCGTCGTCGGCGTCGTCGTCGTCGGCGTCGGCGTCTGTAGACAGGTTGGTTTCCGCACGATAACTTTTGTTAT
>JARWCS010343607.1:0-11419 GCA_034783895.1 Geukensia demissa | reverse complement strand
TTGAACTTGTTCTCGTCCTGAATATGCATAAAATATTTGCCACAGGACGTTAAGCAACCAACAATCAATCAATCAATTGACTCCTGATGATATTTAAACAGTAAATCAAATTGGACATGTTTTATTGACATCTAAGTAAAGCTGAAGATATTTGTAATCTTTATCTTTTAAACATTAAAAAAATATTCCGGAACACCAAAAGTGAAACATACAAAATTCGAACTTTTTCTTTAACAAATATTGTATGTGTTAATTATTTGTTTTAAGATAACCAAGGTAATGGAACTGAAATCTCAAATTAATTAAAAAGCCAATTAAAAGGGCATTAATTAGTCAACAACATTTTCAAATTTCATATCATTCCTTTGAGGTTATCAAAACTTATTGATCGGGAACCATTTCGAGATTGTGTACATGTGTGCAAGAGAGTAACACTGACGCCAAGCGTTGGGCGTAACAAATTATAACTCTCGTCAAATCAGTGGTGACAATGTTGAACATTATTATACGCTCAATATATTATATGCTTACAATTATGAATGACGCTTTTACATACCTACACAATTTGGTGTGAATCCTGTATCTGAAAAATGACCTTTTGGACATGGTAAATTTGAACCTGCAAATGAAGCATTAAGTACTGAACATTTACTTATTCTAGGTTTTATATATTTGTATTTATAAGGTTTCTCCCAAACAACCTTTGATAATGTAGACGTGGCTGACTTTATCATGTGGTTGTTAAGTTAAACAATTTGGTTATAAGGAAATATTGGTTCGGAAGTGTAATTTAAAGAAATGAGAAATTAACTAGAAATGTGTTATTTTCATTAATACTGTTTCTTCTATAGCTAATTTTTTAACATATAAAGGCAAGAAATCCAACATTTGAAAATCAATTTCGTTTTCAATCCCTATATTGAAACTTAAGTTTACCTATTGATAGTTATGACAGAAGGGGATTTTGATTCTAAACTATATGTGATCAGCAGAAAAAAACATTTGTACTATATATAACCCTAACTGTTTAACAAAACCAATGGTTTCTTAATTTAAGGTAGAGTATCCTATTAACGGCATGGTGATAAATTCCGAAATACTTCCACGGACTGTTAAAATTATCATACAGCCATAATATAAATATATGCCTCATATATAGGAGTATTATGAAAGTATCCGTTTAATCATAAAACAGTTATGTATTTTAGTTTTTATAAGAAACAATATATAACCCTATTTATGCGAATAGTGCTGAAAACAGAACATTCCATTTGTTACGCAAAATACCTTATACAAACTTAAATCGCGAATGTAACCTAATCTCATCAGTAAACATATATTCCCTTGAAAACTGATATTCGAGTTTAATTATGATATTTTTTTCAATTTCAAGGAAAATTTCTATATTTTGCTTAGTTTTACAATTTAAGAAGTTAAGGAGCTTTTAACCCATATAATAGAAAAAAAACTTTGATAAAATGTATAATTTCTTTCGTCATTCTTATTACAAAAATGTACTTACCAAAACAATAAGCACTATGACATCCGAATGGTGGTACTAAATAGTAGACGTAATAACCTTGACATTTCCAAATTTTTATGTCATATTTCCTCCATTTGCAGTTAAACAAATTTACAGCATAGGCTATTCTGTCAACAGTTTCATTGACTTTGGTTGGATATATTGGCATTCCATGAGGGACATTATCTATGAAATATAGTTTATTGTAAGATCAGAAAAGAGGAGACTTTTGGGCCCAACATTCTCCAAAAACATGATTCATAAGTATATATTTAGATATTGGCATTTGTGTCTTTAACTTCGAGATCGGAAACTTGCATCTGAAAATTAAGTTGAACATTTTTGTATTTCTGTTTTACTAACCTTGAAGTCGACGTCACAATAACTAATTTACATTGTAATACCTTTTTTACCAATTTAATTGAATTTTATATGGAATTTAAAAAGAAAACCTAGAACCAACTTAATAAAAATTCCCATCAATTCTTCGTCCTATTCTTTCTTGATGTGAATTGCAAGACTATTACTGCA
Organism: Geukensia demissa; assembly: GCA_034783895.1. Lineage (NCBI taxonomy): Eukaryota > Metazoa > Mollusca > Bivalvia > Mytilida > Mytilidae > Geukensia > Geukensia demissa. The sequence continues at coordinate 9,366 of JARWCS010343607.1, read as the reverse complement.
ATCCCCAATGTTGTGAATCTATATATACTGACAATTGTTCGTAAGATTTTCTGTTATCATTTTTTACTATAGAGGAAATAAATAAAAAAAAAATACCATTAGATAACCAGATGGGATAAACTGTGCCACATCGGTAATCATACATGATGCTGTCCGTAGGCATCAATTCACCAGCACCACTTGTTACTCTATACCATTCTTTAGCCATAAACGCATCGCACATCAACTTATAATTGAATGTTGGAGTGTAAGCAACAGATCTTTCCCATTCCTTAAGGTAATTAGTAGTTCCACATGGATCTGCAATAGGTTTATATATAGTTTTCTAACATATTATAAAAGTTTCTTTCTTGGTCACATGCCACATGTTACTTCACTTCGTAACTTTTTTTCTTAAAACATTAAAAAATACAACATTTACATAAAGTGGAGAAAAAAGAAATGCAACATTCCTAAGAAGAAGAGATGATCATCTTTTTAATAAGATTGGAACAGATGGCGCCAACTAAATATCCCCTATCTATCAGTTAGATTCGTCACAAGATCGAACTTAGACATTATGAAGAAGGAATTATATTGTCTGTACCATATTATATTGAGTTTATTTTCATTTGACTTGTGACTAAAATGGGAATGTTTACTATAACAAGGCAGAACAACCCTATTTGATCAAAATAATTTTTTAGATTTCTCACAAACAATAACTCGTCATCACTCTTTAATGAACCAGAAAGTTATTATGACCAGCCTTAATCTGAAAAGAATGACACTGAGATTGCTTTTGGTAGTTTGGCGTATTCTGAAAACCAATTTGATTTTGTTCTGAATTTGTTTAAAATAAAGTTTAGAGATACTATCCTTTTTTTCTCTATGAAAAGAATATTGCCATTTACCGAATTATTAACAAGTGATTTGTCATTCAATTTAATGTATCTTATTTCCCTATTAACTGTTGTCTGATTTCTCCATAAGTTTGTGGGTTTTTTGTATCAGTTTACTTTTTAATCATGTTTTTCAAAATATTTAAATAAAATTCATAAATATTTTTTATTTTTTTTCTAGTAAAGCAATGCTATCTCTATTCGTTTAAAATATAAGGAAATCTTTTCGATATTTGTTTTCAAAATAAAATCTTCCTATTATTTTCCAGTTACTAACATTTCAGTTTTATATCAGTTTTTGAACTAGTTTATTGAGTTACCTTAATATAGATGTCTATAGTTATCAATTTATCCATCTTCTTTATAATTTAAACAATGGTTATTAGTTTTCACTTTCTCTTGTTCATTTGATCCATAGAAATATAAATAGAAACTTCTTTAATTATGATTCATTTCCGTTGTCCATATCTGTGACAGATGCTACATATGCTATTCAGGGATAAGAAGGTATTTTACAAGTATGATTCCCCCTAACATTGTTTTTTCCCAATGATATTTGTTTTTTTTCAGATTTTAAAAGTTTATTTACTGAATTAAGCCTTCTGCATTCTGCTTTATTTCTTCCAAAGTATACACCCAAACTTTTGACCACAGTTTTTGAACAGTTAATATTTTTCATACTTTACTTTCAATTATAATTTCCTCACCATGTGTCTTCTGAGTTTAAATTAAATTTCCACTATTAACTCCCATGGTTAATCTTAATTAAAATTATGTGTACTAAACGTATATGTCATTAAATGGAAACACTGTTTTGGATTATGTTAAAATAGGTGTAAATCCTCAGTTCAATGTTTTAAAACAGAATTATTTACATATTTAACAGACCATGAACAAACTCAAGCTGTGCTTAAATTCAATTTATTTTTATTCCTATTAAGTTAATCTGAACAAAAAAGTGGTAATATATTAAAAGGTAAAATAAACTTCTCATACGGGCATCATCTACTGTTTATACTGTTAATATAAAAATGGAATTCTTCAGTTAAAAAAATTCAGAAATTCAAGCAAGTGATGATGGTGCTTCTCAATCTCCAACTTAATTTAAGAAAATATCTCTGATTGCTCAAGTTGAACTTTACATTAACTTCAAAAGGAAAACAAAGAACTTCCAGGTGAAAACAGGTAAAAACCATTTACGCATATCCATATTTCGTCCGATTTATTTATATCAATAAAAGAATTAGTTATATACAAAATTACCAATGTTCATAAATGTTTTATTGTTATAAATAAATGATCCATTGATATCTATAAATGATTTATTGATATCAATAAATAGGGAATGAATTTCCTTCGGCTTTCCATGGCGTTTAATTCATCGAAAGCAGAAGCTTACAAAGCAACATTTGATAACATGTTAAATTAACACACGCTAATTATCAAACAGTTAATTATAAAATATAAAATTGTCAAACCCTGTGTTATAAATGGGTTACTTTATTATTTTTAAGATCAGTCAATATTTTTTTTCTACAAAACAACCATATAAACAAAAACCTAGGCACCCATAGGGATGAACATCTAGGGCCCAAATTGTTTACATCTCCTTACATTCCTGAATAAGTGCATGCGAAGTACATTAAATTACTCACATTTGTTGACGCATTCGATATAATGGAAAATCATTTCTAGATGTTCGATTAATTATTTTTTCAAATACGTTTTTCATTCCCTTAAGTGCCACATACTACAAGCATTGTAAACAATCAATTGACCACGTATTCCTATGTATTTGGACATACAGTACACAGTAAGTCTCCTATTTGTATTATTCAGTAAGTACATATATTAATTACGACAGACATGATTAAGAGAGCATAGTATTCATAACAATACACAGTAAATACATACAATTAGAAATTATGATAAAACTAAGAATTAGTGTAATCGATATAATACTTTGTAACACATGTATATAATAATACTGGTATTAAGTTCTGTCATTTCTGTAAATAGCATCGCACCAGTATTTCGATATGCACGTAAAAATAATAAAATAATAAACTCACTTCTTTTTTGTTTCCTAATGGTCTTTTTTCAAATATTTTGCAATATTTTTCTCCGTCAATATAACCCATGCCACAACTGTCAAATAGTATTGTTGGCTACGCTACAATGTTGGTTTCTGAATCAACTATTCCATTCCAAATAGAATTAACCTCATTGATTTTAGCACACCCCCAAGTCCTTTCATTTTACAGAAACAATTTTACTAAGTTGTTTACATCAAATGTCTGATATTAATTTAAAAGTCCAGTGTAGAATACCCATGTGCATAGTCAAAAGTGCATAGTTCAAAGAGACAAGACAAATTTGAAACAAACTAAAAGTTGAAACGAAAACACAAGGAACATTCAACAACAATGCTCTCATCAGAAAATCCTAATACTTTGAACAGGCACGAAAGTATCTAATCAACTGCGAAACATAAACCCCGTAGGCAAGGGGAACAGGAATATTGTAACATGAATATGGGAAATATCAAATAGGCAGGTGGAGTCATCCCACAAAACTTAGAAACAAGTTTCTCTCTTGGTCAGTATCGAGAAATACATCTAGGTGTTAAGCAGATTTTGTTGAGTCTGTGGTCTCTTTAATTTCTAGTTCGCTAGGATATATTTGGTCGAGATGTTCACTGACCTAGAATTATTCAATGACAAAACATTATCGATATAGCGAAAAGTAAAATTAAACGATCTAGCCAATCTCTGTTCGTTATTTCGCATGTGTACTTGAATGAATTTTGCTTCCTACGAGTACAAAAATATTCGGATAGTAGGGGCGCACAATTTGTGCCTATTGGAATGCCAACGGTCTTTTAAAAAACTCGCCCACCAAATTCTACAAAATGTTGTCAATCAGAAAGTCCAGCATTTTGACAATATATACCTTCATATTTATTAGCACAAGTGGTGTGTTCTCTAACAAAGTAAGACATCAATTTATGAATATATGTATCAAACTTTCGATCTCTTTACAGTAATGTAATTCCCTATTGGACATATGTATTTTTTGTAGATTTTCTTTGGTATAGATAATATTTTTTATTATTGTCCACTGTGCTGTACAGATTTTCTTTTTGTTAAATTAGAGAAAAAAATCCATATTTCATACTATGGCAATTCTCTATTGAAATACTTTTTCTATTTGAAATAAATGTTGACCAACTTTGAATAGATAAGTCCAAACAATTCATAATAGGAAGCCAAATCCGATGCTATGGATAACTACTTAGTTTAATACTTTTAGACGCCTTTCTGTATTTTCAGTGTTTTACACTTTAAACATATGCAGCAAATGTCTGTAGAATATTATTTGATAAATTTCATGTCAACCAAGTAAGCAAACTGGGCTGGAAAATACGCTCGGGGACCTTAGGTCGACCTGCAAGGGTATCTACCAAGTGGTTTCAAAATAAACGTTACCGATGTTGAAAAATACTTAATTTTGTTATGCTAAATATACATTTCATGGAGTAACTCACATCAGTAACATTAGAACCGAAACATAGGAAGTCAAAGATCCAATCATAACAACAGAAGCACTAAAATCCTAACATATTAAAATAGCCGAATCCGACGAAAGGGACAACTACATTAAGCGAAACTTTTTGAAGCCTTTCCGTATTTTCAAATGCATCAAATTCATGTAAAACATTTGTTTCATAAATAACATGTCAGACAAGTCTGACAACTTGGCTGGTGAATGTCATGGAGACACGATCCAGCAGCAGATGTGTTGAGCCTTTGGTTACAAAACTACCAATTCTAAATAAGTATGGAAAATTTTGAGTAAGCTGTATGTGCATTTAAAGGCGTAACCTTTCATCATTAGCATTGGAGAAAAAACAAAGGACGTCTGAGATCCAAGCATAGTTAAAGAAGTACTCAAGTCACAACGAATCGAAATAGGAAGCCAAATGACAAAGATGAGTATTTTTTCTTATAAAAGTACATCATATCCTTAAAATAGTTTATTTAATTCACAAGAGTTTGGTCACCACAAAAAGCAGGTCTTTTATTGGCATCCTGTTTTAGATTGGAGTTTTGTAATGATATATTAATAGTAGTAAATTAGTTCGTAATATTATTCGACATTATTCCGCAGTCCAGTTTCTTTTATTTATCAAGTAATTAAAGATTTCAGTACAATTTTTAATGAATTGCTTTAAATTATAGGTTGACCAATCCCTGTAATTCTGAAAATATCCACATAAAAAACTCTATATCAAATTTTAATCCGATGTAGTAAGCCAATAATTACCAATAACATTTTTTCATATAGTTTAGAGTAAATGATGTTTTGCATGCTTTTAACTTGCTTCGCCAATAAAAAATTCTTTATGTGTATTTTTCATTCATCCTTCCTCTTTTGGCATGCAATATTCCCTCTATAGATTTGACTGGTTTTACCATTCCAAATAAAAGACAATATTTTTAATTTTTGTTTCCTGTTTGTCTGGAAATCCTCTCATATCTATTTTGAATCATATTACTGGTAATACAAATTATTTGACAATAAGAAATTTTCCATCAAACTTAAGATATCTGGATTTCCAAACTTCATTTCATCTTTTGATTTTATTGATTTTTTTTTCAACCATATTGAATTTTATTGAAGACAATATTGTATCCATGATATAAACCAAAATTCAAATGAAAAGATATGGGGTAAATCTCAGAGGTACTGCACTCTTACCAGGAAAGAGGCTTTTACGGGGCGTTCTTCCACTTGATTTTTTTAATTATTAATTTTTCTTTTTCGGTTTTCCCAAATACATACCAACTTTTTGTCCGGATGCATACATGTATTAGCACCAGAAGCGTTTTCGTAAATATCCAATATTTTGAAAGTTTCCTCTTTTGATTCTTCTGTCATATTTGGTCTTTGTTCTTTTTAAAAAAATCCAATTTATCAGTTGAGTATCGTATGGAAACGTTTTGATTTAGATTCAAAATGGCCCAACCCCGTTCAGCAAAAATGTTCTTATAATTTATGGATCGCACCTAATGGTCCTCGACGTATTGAGGTAGAAATATTTACATAGAGAGACGTGAATCCATTAAGACGTTTAAACACGTTTTTGCATAACGATTTTACCCACTCCCTAAAACGATCTCCAAACCCAAATTTTCAAAACACAAGAGTAATTTTCACCCTAGTGAATTATATCTTAAAGAAAAGAATGTTTGTGGTGGAAAGAAACCACCTCTAATTAACTTAATTCGAGATATCGCAAGTCGCTTCGATTTTAAAATTTAAATTCCATAATCAATTTTGCTACGCCAAATTAAAGGTTCGTGATAGGACTTTGATGTTCCAACATATCAAAAACAAGCAAATATTCAATAACATATTGAATGCAAATGACATGTGATAGGACTAGAACAGCGAAGTACTATCACGAACCGCCGATTTGGCATACCAAAACTTATTATGACAACTATATTTAAATCGAAGTGCCTTATGATAATTTGGATCAAATCAGAATAAAACAGTTCATTTATGTAAATTTTGTGACCGATTTTTTTCATTTTTCTTCCTGTCCATTTCTGTCATGTTTAATTCATACACAATTTAACAATTTTAAATGAAATAAACAAAGATTTTACACCAGTTATCGACTTTTTAATTAATAAAACACTTTTTTTATTATTTCACTAAACCATGGTGTTTTATGACAAATCTTTAAAATACACGGCTCCTCCAGACCTACATGTCAGTGGAAATTTACCGGTAAAGAAAAATGGACAAAGGTATATGTCTTCGCAATCTGCCAACTATAATACATATACATTCCAAAAAACGTTAGAAATAAACATGGAATTCAAAGTCAAATATTCCAGGACTAGTGACAGAAACTGAATGTTTACGTTAATATAAAAATGAAAGGATACGGGGTAAATGTCAGGAAGACCACACTGTAACAACGAGAACCAGAGGGGAAATTTACAAATCTAGAGGTTTCCACAAGGCCTTTAACAATGGTGGAATACAATTCCTTTTGAAAAGCTCTTTATCGTCCCAAGTAAAAAATAATAGTTCTGTTACCTGTAAATTATCAACATACACTTGTAACAAAACATTTAACTAAACGATAAATCTATGGCCACAATTTCTGACTTAGGATAGGCACATGAGACATTATAGAAGCAGTTGGATTAAACTAGTTTAGTTGGAACCACCTTCGCCCCATCAGTGGGCAAAGGAAAAATATCAAATAAAACAAAGATGGTCCGACGATTTATTATCGTGTTGTCAATAAAAGTGGGGAAAGACAAAATGGATGCAATGCCAAATTCATTAATATCTGCTTAAGGAGGTGATAATTTTAGTTATATAAAGTTACCATTTTGAATGCTCCGACTACAATATCGAACTTGTACCCATTTTAGATGAGCTTGTTTAACGGAACAGTGATATTCAATGGATCATTTTAAAATGTACATGCCTAAAATGTAATGTTTCCGTAGAATGTTGGATGTGATATCTCTTGTCGTATAAAAATTACATATTTGCAGCCGTATTTTGTATTAGATTTATTAGATGACCAACCTTCAACGTTAAATCTCGGTAGAGAAATTCATAGTAAAAAGGCTACTGCATAGTGTTATCAAGAATAGTTAACCGCAACGTATTTTTTTTTCTTTTGATTTAAAATAAATGCAAGGTGGAAACGCACGTATAATTTAGTGAGGTTCGAAAGTCGCACTCCACAAAAGCTTGGCATAGATTATTGCTATCATTTAAGTCAGAAACTTTAGTGCATGCACGCACAAACTAATTGTGAATTCTAACATGACGTTCCCATTTCCGTATATTAACAAAATGGTAATTAAATAATATGCAATAAAATTTCTTTTCCCATTGGTCAATTTTCTTACGGCTTCAAATAATTCTTTTCGGTTTCTTCGCCCGCAGATAAACCCCTTGGTAAATGGGTGTACGTTGGTTGTGCGGAATGTATTTAACCACCCCGTGAGTAGCCGGGGTGACATAGGCTACTCAGTTTCTCCCACAGGGGTAGAGTCCACCTAAAGGGGCGTCCCTTAGTGGGGTGTACGAATTCTCAACCCGTCTCGAAAGGGAGTGTTACCGCCGTGTCCCGTGTTGGCAGAATGTCACACTTTCACTACGCTAAAGATCCCCTTGCAATAGCTCGAAATGATTGGCCCGTTAAGGGCCAGATGCTTTGGCGCAATTTCCTTTTCTCTACCCAAATAGTCCCTTTTTGTGGCAACAAAATACCCCGGTCTACGCCCAGCCCACCACATTTATAATTTATTGTTCGATAACTTGTTCTTGTCCTGGATATGCATGAAATTTTTATTGCTGGACGTTAAGCAACAATCAATTAATCAATCAATCATACTGCAGGTACATGAAGTATAATTTACAAAAAATGATTTTTTTATCATTTTGAGCAGCATGAGTTTGATGGTTTGCGACGATACTGGCTGAACAAAAGGCAAATATCACTATTTTTACAGTTTTGAAGTTTTTCCTTAAGATGTTCGACCTAATTCTAAAAAAATATTTTGAGTTGAGAAAAAAAGTCCTACCTGTTTGTCCGAGAACAGCATGAAATACGGAATAAATAATAAAGCTTGGAAGCAGCATGTCCACAATACCATCAATGAGATGTATGTAAATTTTTATACTATTGGAACTACTAAAAATGATGGATATAAATAGTTTATCGATTAGCCAATTTAATATTTAGCAGATAAAAACATTAACGCCTTCTTAAAATGGCAGAGCAGAACTGTGAAACTATTATTTTTAAAAAGCCTGCTTTTTATACAACGAAACTATTTAAATACAGCAAAAGATCCCACGAATACTAATTTTGTTAAATTAACTGAGAATGTCTTTGTAATTTCATTTAAAATTATACAATAGATCTGTATTGAACACTTTAATAATTATTAAGCAGAAATAAAATAAGATTTGCTAAGGCCTCCTTTTGGCCCAACCATTTCGGTCTATTTCAAAATGTTTCAAAAAATTGCAAACAAAACGATAAAACAGATTAAAATGGGAAAATGAACTGGCTACATATGGTCAAATAAACTATTGAAAAGTCCCAATCATCAAGCGTAACTCTAATGCTTCTTGATAAATGTATCACCAAGAGAAAATGGACAAAATTGTTTGTTATTATTTTTGGACATTTTGGACTTATTTTTGTATTGGTTTATTATGTTAAAATGTTTCTTACAAGTCACTTTTTTTCCAGGTGAACATGTCAGTACTTTGATAATTATGTTTAGTTGTTTGGGCACTAATTACTCTCTTTCATGTAGTGTTAATTAGCTTAGTTAATACTTTTGATTTAACTAATGTGCATTTAATCCTTTAGATTATCCTATTTGGCCTTTTGTGTTAATTACTTTTAAGTTTGTCTATTCATGTCATTTTA
>JARWCS010343596.1:0-11419 GCA_034783895.1 Geukensia demissa | reverse complement strand
GGATTTTGACATTTCTAGAATTAAATGTGCTGCAGAAGCTAAGGATTACGATAAAATCAAAGATGTTTGCAGTGAAATTCGTGACTAAAATTCATAAGCGAAGTAAATGTATCAAGTTGGCGGATAAATCCCCGGGAGGTTGGGACACTGTCAAGGAGTACTTGTCAGATGATTTGGCGTCGGATTCTGACGACGAAAGACGAATTCGACAAGCTGAGAACCGTGCCGTGCGAAAACGGAAACAACGAAAACAGAAAAACTCTCAAAGGAGATAGAGCGCCGGATCGACACCTTCAGCTACGTTTCCGAATCCATCTAGTTCTGCTGCTGCCTTTAATTCTGGGAGTAATTTTTGTACCTACAACAGAATTTCTACAGGACCACGCTCCACAGACATCTGTTTTGGGTGTAATGAACAGGGACACTGGAGACGTAACTGCCCCAAAATTACCACCAAGCAGACAACCAAATGACGGCGATGACATTAATGATAAGTATTTTTCAGATACTTTTGTACATGTTGTTAATGACGAATCTTTGTTTTTTAAATATGAAAGGTCAACAAAACTAACTAGTGTAAAAGGTAGACTTAAAGAAAAAATTCAGTTCTGGAAAGATATAGAATGTAATTCATTTGTGTTGGATATAATTGAAAATGGCTATTCGATTCCGTTTGTTTCAACACCTTGTTCTATGGTTAAAGATAACAATAGTTCTGCTTTAGACAATTCTGATTTTGTAACAGATTTATATGAAGCTGTTTTAGAATTATTAGAAAATGGTTGTGTTGAAAAAGTAAAAATCAAACCTACGGTAGTCAATCCTTTAACAGTTTCAATCCAAAAGTCTGGTAAAAAGAGACTTATTTTAGATTTGAGAGAGGTGAATAAACATGTTCTGAAATACAAAATTAAGTTTGAAGATTGGAAGATAGCGCTTCAGTATTTTGATAAAGATTCTTATTTATATAAATATGATTTAAAATCTGGTTATCATCATTTGGACATAAATGACAAGTTTAAAACTTACTTGGGGTTTTGTTGGGATAAAGAATATTATGCTTTTTCTGTTTTGCCCTTTGGGTTGACTTCCGCACCATAAGTTTTTACAAAAACATTGCGACCTTTAGTAAAATATTGGCGTAAACATAGTATTCGCATGGTCTTATATTTAGATGACGGCTGGGGCACGAATTCGGATTTCAGTAGTTGTAGCGCCGATGCAAATTTTGTGTTAGACTCTTTAAATAAAGCTGGATTTGTAGTTAACAGTGAAAAGTCCATTTGGACTCCTTGTAAATCTTTGATATGGTTAGGACGTTTGTGAATTCTGAAAACCATTCAATAAAACTACCAGTTGAGCGGGTTAATGATTTAATTTTCAGCATTGATTCAGTTTTCTCCAGTTTGCCATATGTTAGTGCAAGAAGTTTAGCTAAGATTACAGGTAGAGCTATTTCCCTTTCCGTTATTGGAAATACATCTAGACTAATTATATAATGACAAGGAATTTATATAGATTGATCGAGTCTCGTTGTTCGTGGGACAGTAAGTTTTGTTTGTCTGATGAAGATGTTATTTCAAAATTATATTTTTGGAAACAAAATGTTCATGGTTTAAATCTTAAGTGCATGTCTTTCTGAATATAAAATTCCGTCTGTTATTGTGTATTCAGATGCAAGTGATTATGCATGTGGCGCATTTTCTTGTCAATTTGACAATAGCGTTTTTCACAAAATGTGGACAGATTTAGAAAAAGTAAAAAGCTCAACCTGGAGAGAGCTAAAAGCTGTACAGTTATGTTTAGAAACTTTTGAGGTACAATTGTCGGGTAAATCAGTTAAATGGTATACAGATAGTAAAAATTGTGAACTTATTATTCAGTGGTAGTGCAAAAAGTCACCTTCATGATCTAGCTAGCTATTCTGATTTTTTCAACTTGTGTTAAAAATGGTATCAGCATCGATATACAGTGGATACCAAGAGAATTGAATGCAAAATCTGACGAAATTAGTAAAATTTATGATTATGACGACTGGGGAGTGTCATTAGATTTTTTCAAATTTGTTGACGGATTGTTTGGTCCTCATTCTTTCGATCGTTTTGCTAATTCTGAAAATTTTAAGGTTAAGAAATTTAATTCTAGATATCACACCCCTTGTACTTCAGGCGTAGATGCTTTTACATTCAATTGGGCAGGTGAAAATAATTGGCTTGTACCACCATTAAATCTTGTAAACAGAGTTATTAAACATTGTTCAGCTTGTGGCGCATTGGGAACTTCAGTTGTTCCTAAATGGGAGTCATCTCCTTTTTGGCCACTAATTTTTCATAGTAATTTTTCATGCATAGAGTATATTTCTGATATATTAGAATTTAAAGATCCTAAGGACATTTATGAACATGGATCAAACAAAAATTCACTGTTTGGATCTGAACGTTTTAAAGGTAGTGTATTAGTGGTTCGTATATCACCAACATAGTAATTGTATTAAGTTTATTTAACAGTTTAAAAAATAAAGTATAGAATTAAAAATTATTTTATTACTTTCTATTTATTTGGTTATGCCCACTTAGGTGTGTTTGAATAAATTGTGGTTGCGCACTCTTTTGTGTGAATATGCACACATTTTTGTGTGAATATACATGGTAATGACCACTTGGGTTTAAACAATTATACCTATTGTTGGTATCTACAACTCTTCATATAAATAAGGGGGCCCGGGTGGTCGAGTGGTCTAGGTAGTTGATTTAAACTTACCTGTACAGATCACTGCAACCTATCACCAATACGACGTGAGTTCGCGCCTGGGTTTTACCAAACAAAAACGGGTTGCGTTCAACTCGCATCGCACGTGATAAGGTTTGTCAGTTACCTGCCCAAGGTCGGTGGTTCTCTCCGGGTACTCCGGCTTCCTCCACCAGTAAAACTGACCGCCGCGATATGCCTGAAATATTGTTGAAAGTGGCGTTAAACCCCAATCAAACAAACAAACAAACAAACTGAATTTTTCGATTTTCGGTGTATTCAAGTTTTGGTATTGAAGCAAAACAAATAATTTTATGGTAATTCTTGGGTTTTTACAATTGAATAACATCAATCAAAGACGTTTTCTGCTGAAAGTTAAATTTATTTGATTTTAAACTGACAAAAAAAGGGTTGATAAACTAACCCGCTTAAAATGATTGTATTTACGGAATCCTGACCGATACGATTTGTTAATTAGTACAACAACCATTAGAATTTTGTATTTTTTACTTTTATGTACAGTGTTTATTTATCTGTGACTTCCTAATTCGGTTTGAATGTTGCTGATAAGAGGTAAATCATTTTGATAGTGTTCAGCGTAACTTGACTGTTGACATAACGTTGCTTTATTTATTTTTTTTTAAACAGTTGATCTACTGATTATAATAATTTAAAACATAGCTTATTTCAAAGACTACCTTCACCTCTGAAAGATCTGCACCAAAATGATTTATTCCGAAAAATATATTGCAGGAGATCAGTATAAGTGATTTAAAAGAAATGATACCCCCTGAGAGTTAATCATTGTTAATGTAACAGATCTATCTTTTAAATATAACTCTGCTGACAATGTTACTCTCCAGTCCTATACGAAGTAAGTACTAAGTACTGCGAATATCGCGGATCTACAAATTTTGGAAAAATGTTCAAACATCTGATTCATGTCGTAGAGTACTCCACCAGAATATAGACCAAAGTGCAAAAAAGTGCCATTATAAATACACGTAACTGTCCAGACAAACAACGCCAACTTTAGCTTTATTTGCCTAGTTCCAGGTAACTATTGTCTCAATATATGAAAACTTCTATAATTTTAACAAGAAAACTATTGTGAGATAAAGTGTTAAAGAAGTGCTTTCAAACAAATATTTCCCTTTCCAGTATACAGCAAGTTTTCTTTGGTAGAGAGCTAGATGAATCATGATTTGCTACTAATATTTTTAGAAAACCCTTCGAAATCTAATTTAACGATGAGATATGAACTTAAAGATAATAAAGAGAACGACATTAATTTGCTGTGTAGGACGTTAATAACTTTCAACATCTCCAAAGAGAACGATATATAGTGATGAAAGAGAGGGTTTGATAATATATGCATACTAAACTGTCTATACAATAACGCATTATTTTCCGACTATTTTATTGCACAACGGTGTCAACGCCATACCTACCTCTAAACAGCGGTAACAATGGGCTTTGGAATAATGTTGTGAGATACACCATTAAAAAAACTTAGTATCTTAACAAATATTCATATCTTTAATTTTGTCCGCTACCTCAAACCCCTCTTCAAAAGAAGACCAATTTCAATTATCTATTTCGCAATTTCGGGTTGCAACATTTCAGAAACCCCGGTGCATGAATTCGAAGTGAATATCTAAAAGCCATTAAAATACCAGGCCTGGTTTTAGTACGCCAATTGTGTATTTCGCCTATTCAAGTCTCATCAGTAATACTACAATTCAAATAATTCAAATATTTCATAATTCAAGGCTCAATTATTTCATTATCAAAGCCCTGCAGGCTCTGAGGAAAAGTATCTTAATCACAAAAGCGCTGCTTCATAATGAAAGTCACTCTAATTTAAATTTTATGGAAGTCATCTTGTATGAAAAAACTAAATCCCAAATAAAACTGGCCTAAAACAGAATTTGACATGGGCAGCTGTTAGGGTTTTCTGCAGAAAACAGACTTTTTACGCTTCCAGTGCACTTGATTTAGACATAGTTTTCTTTTGATGCGGTACTTATTGCTCAAACGACTTGAATTGTATTATATGCGCAAATAGTCATATGATTGATTTGAGCAGAGATGTATGCACAAGTTTTTCGTTATCTGTCAAGATAACAATAATTGTAGGAAGCACATACATTGTAACCAAAGGTTTAACAAACGGATTTTAGGGTGGTTAAGATAGTACGTGTAAGTACTTGATATGTTTACTGGCGTACATAAAGATGTCATTAACTATGTTTTTTTTGTTTGTACCAATTTGTAATATAATTTATTTTGAGATATTTTTTCTTCTTCCTACATAGTTTTTGTCGTATATTTTTGTAATCTGAAACAGTATTTAACCATTTCTATCCCTGTTTCGTTGTCATGATAAAACATTCTATCTTTTCTTAGATTTTTCATTCTTAAGATCAATTGTTGGTAAAGGAGGGGAGTGTGGTGTTTGTTATTATTTATTTGTTTTAGGACCTTAACGGGAATTTTATGTAAACATTTTAGTGTGTATTTTGTGGATTATTTCATAGTAATCTATAAATTTATAGCCTTTTTAAAGGATCTTTACTTTGGAAAATTACAGCCTGTCATACTGCAAATGGTCGTGTCTCTGAAAGTCTGTTATTTTTTTTTATTGAAGTCTTATATTCTTGTTCAAGTCTTTCAAAATAGTCTTAAACCGTTTTCTTGAGGTCACATATCTTTTTTAGTCGTCAAATTGACATATTTATCAGTCCTTCCATTTTTATTGAACGCCAACTAAAGAAAAGGGACATAATTCAGGTTAAGAATGAGTTACTGTTCTTGTATGTCTTTTTATTTAGTTTATAATATGTCAGATATACATAATTACCTAGTTATTATATCAACATTTTGGTAAGCTTTCGAGAGCGATGAAGAAAATTTGAAATTTAGCAAAAAGGTTATTCTAAATGTTTGACCTTTGACCTTTGATTCCAGACAACTGCACCACTTCTGATCTTTACGACCAGTCAAAATGAAAAGGTGGTATGACTATCTTCAAAATAAGGTGCAATTTAGCCGTGTTTCAGAGTGGTTGATTAAGATCAGAATTTGACATACAAAGTCACTGCTCTACTTTAAATCCCAGCGAATATTGTGCGGTAGTCGCGTAATAGTCGAGAGATGTCGCGCGACGATGTATAAATGAGCCCTTACTCTATTTATACGTCGCGCGACTACGTCAGGATGTCGCGCGATTTTCGCTGGGATTTAAAGTACGACAAGCATAAACACCCAGAGGCTTTGAATTATAAATGAGCCCTTAAACATCACATCATGTGACATTATTTTTAGCTCTAACTTTTTAACTTATGGAAAGCTGTTTCTTTTTTTTTTTTTTTTTGCGTCAGGTCAAATCCGCCGGTCCGCACGAAAAACACACAAACACAAAAAGATTGCTTACGTATTGCATCTACACAACTTGTATTATCTGCATATATATCTGAGGCCGTTATTTCTACATAAAGATTATCAACGATACTGCTATGTTTTGGGGGATTTTGAGATAATTCTTCTCAATACTACAATGCATACAGATCAATTTCTGTGTTTGTTTTTGACATCAAAAGGCTTAAAACCTACCCGCACGCTGACACAAAACAAAGAAAAACACAACTTTGGCCTAAGTATACGAAACACAAAACATTCACACAGTATGACACGGAAGATCAATATTTGACTATTTATCTGACTCTAAAACGGATACATGTATTGGAAAAGGTAAAACTTATGCATGTAATTAGTTTTTGCCATATTAAAACATTCAAACAACTTTTTACGCCCTCACCTTTAGTCGGTGGGGCATTAAGTTTTATCCTCGTCTGATGGTACATATTTTAACACCTTGAAATAATCATGAGAAATCTGATGAAGAGTTTTTTTTTCAAATTTTTCAAATCAAATCTAAGGTAATGATGGTAACGGATTTCGGTTGAATTATATTCAGATAATTGAACTTTTACTTAGTATGGACTAGTTCGATAACGGACACCCGTGTGTCCATGTGACTTTAAACATCAAGTCACATGGACACATTTTAGAATGTTCACCGGTCATCATCATCCACGTAGCTGTCATCGAAGCAACAACATGTGCTGCCGAGCAGGGAACTTCCACCATTGCACAAATACACATGTAATGACCAACTTCTTCCATCACCCTCGACGCAGTGACCCACTGGCGACTAGACCCTGCTGCAGTGTGTTGAGGTAAGACGCGACCATGAAAATTTCTTTACAATGGAACAGGTCTGCTCTGTTCGACACAGTGGTCCTTAAAAGAGCCGATGTTACAGTAAAACAACCAGAAAAATTCACAAAGTCTCCTAACCGACGTCGTCTTGAAACAACAGAACCAAGACGACCACCACTAAACAAAACTATTCCAACAACCTACCAACATTCTACCAAGTTACACAAAAATGCAACGTTCCATCAGAAGTATCCCAATGAGGGCATTAATTTCCTGTGTAGGACGTTAAAAACTCCCCAACCACCAAAACAAGTTGTCCAACTGAAAATAGGAAAATCAACCAACAACAAACAACCAAACAACAAACTCAACAAAAGCATACGTGCAAATGAACAAACGTACGTTCTGTATGGCTGTCTGTTACTATCAGCACAACACACTTTGGAAATCGCCTTTTTACATTTTTGCAGATTTTATAATGGGATGGAGGTGGCATACCTTTGACTGAAAATGTATCTAGGTATGTCGTGATTTTATGTTTAAAATATTTTCCTCATCCTTCAGAGAACTTTTTAATATTGTGAAAAAGTGATTTATATGGGAAAATTTCTCTAGTAATTTTTTGGTGCTTTAAAAATCAAGTTTACTCAATAATGAAAGTATTACTTTAAATGTGGTGTAAAACTGTAAATTATTTATTTTCTCATAAATTCACAAAAAATTTGGACTTGTGACTAAAAGGGGCTATTAATAAATTATTTAAGAAAACCCACCAAAGTGGGTCTCCCTTCTCCATGATTGATTGATTGAATTTTGGTTAAACGTTCAGTGGCAAATATTTCATGCATATTCAGGACAAGAGCATATAATGAATGCTGATGATAAATCCTGCTTTGTACTAGACCGACACACTGAGCCGGATTTTTAAATTGCTAGCTTAATTACGAAAGAAATAGTCCACAGGAAGACATACCACTTTACCCAGACACATTATTCTGACACTGGGCCGACCAGTCTTTGCTCTTACTCCTTAATGCTGCGTGTTTAGCAGAGAAGCAGCAAATACCAATTTGAATGTCTATGGTTCGATCCGACCGGAGATTGAACCCACGACCTTCCGCACTCGAGGCGAGCACGCTAACCATTACACCACAGAGTCGGTGCCCTTCTCCATGCAAAATCGCATAGACAATAGATCTTACAGATTTGGAGAAACCATTGATTAAAATTTGCACGACTATTAATGATTTATCTACGACTACGTAAGACTGGCATTTTTACTAAGTATGGGTCTATCCACTACAGCTTAAAATATGATAAATTTGAAAAGGCCGATTTCTGAAATGAACTGCGACGACAGCAGTTTTAATATTCACTGTTGTAACGGAAGGTTGTCATTATCAGCAATCCAAAACTTTAAAATTTTATCTTTGCAGTCGCAATTTGTTGACATGATGAAACTGAAGTTAAAAATCGATTCAATCTCGAGTCTTAATGTATAGAGACAAGAGTTTTTTGTCTTGAAATAGTCCGATAACTTTATCCATTTTAAGAATAAAACACCCGTAAATGTACTGAAACATCAGTAAGTGTGAAAACAATAACCATCTTGCAGCATCCAGTCACGTAGTTGTCATGGAAGCACTTCACGTGCTACCGATCTAGATACTTCGACCGTAGTTTAACGTAGTGTAATGGAGTAGTGAACTCTCGTCCTGAATATGCATGAAATACTTGCCACTGGACGTTAAGCAACATTCAATCAATCAATCAATTAAAAGAGCGTTTCAACACAAAGAACAACCAGTAAGATACACAAGTCTCCAAATTGACGCCATCTTAAAACAGCCATACTTCAAAAACTAAACCACGTTTCCTGACCAAACTATCTGATAACTTAACAACATGCCTTTAAGTCAACAAATACTTCAAAGTTCCACCAGGGACCGTCTAACTGAGAGCAATATTTTGCAGTGTATGATGTAAAAAACCAACCCAACCACCACCAAAAACATATCAAATTTTTAAACAATACATAACACTTTAAAAATGCATGATAGATCGATTGATACATTTTCTAGTCGTTTAACTAAATAGTTTCTATCATTGCTGCGTGTAAACCTCAAGTAACAAAATGCCGGTAAATTGTGTGGAGGAGGGACAATTATTGCAATGCAAGATATAGCAATCGGGATAAACCTAATCTTCATACACCAGTCTGTAAAGCGGGACAGGAGGTATATAGTGATGGGATTCTCTACGTCGCTTACGCTTAATTGATGGTACCCATATTTTAACCAGAACATCTCCTAGATCATCAAATTATCTTTATTACATAGTGGCATTATGACCTCATGTTTCATGTTACGATCAGAGTAAATTTGGGTTTCCCATATGTAAACATTGACCACGTTATTTTTAACATCACCACTAGACTACCAAATGAAATTATATATCTAATTTTCACAGAAAATGTATTACAAAGTGCCATTATGTACACTGTATTTCATATTATTTTGGGTTTTCCATATGAAGACATAAATCGTTAGCCATTATACTCCAATGTGAACGAGGGAATCATTTAATGTGCTTTCTGGTCACAGTCGTTCTTATTTGAATATTTTACGCATTTCATTAAAAAAATTGTTACTTTCCATTTTGACATTAACTTAATTTCATCATATACAGCGATTTTGTAGACAGAGATAAGTCGTTGAAACTGAAACTTCTCAAACAAGGATATGATGCTCCTCTATTGAAGTCATTACTCCCGAATGCTATGGTTGCCACCACAATCTTTTCGGCCAGTATAGATTACTCGTTTCACAGATGAAGAGAGTTCTGTTCCTGTGAAGATACGGAGTAACCTTAAATAAGATGTTTACTTTCTCTGACTGGAGGTTTTATCCCTTTGAGCCTTCCCCTTTACCCTGAAATGAATTAATACCGAATTAGAAAATGAGCAATGCGGTGAGTGCCTTTAAAGAGGCAGGAACTGTTTACCCTTCCGGTCCACATGAGTTCACCCCCGGTTTTTGATGGAGTACGCATTGCCGTGTCTGTTGATTTATCCTCTTTTGTCTGGCCTTTCGGTTTCTCTTTATCCTGTATAAGATATCTCTGTATATAAATTTTACATTTATGAAACATGTCCAACCAGAGACGTAACTAGTATTAAAAAAAATCAAAAAAAGATACACACAAGTTTAATTTTTATATATTTTTATTTAAAAATTCAAAAGAAAAGTTAATTACAACAACGTTGCAAATAACATCGAAATATTGGCACAATAGGTAGAACTGGGATAGTTGATATGACCGGAGTGTGTCGATGAAACTGTGGTATCGTCATGAGCGGATTGAAGATCGTGAACTTCTGTATCCTGATGTTGAGCTGCCTATAGAACTGATGGAACTTGTTGATAACCCTAATGTTCTTCTAGATGGCCCTGTATATGTAAACAAATTTATGATAGAACCATCAACATATATCAAGTCAAATTTCAAGTAGAATTGTTTTGCACGGAATAGTCAATTCAGATAATATTGCGTAAGCTGCAGTTGCAATAAACGTTATGGTCTAAGATCATACAGATTGCAGACTTTAAATAGTAGTAGTTGTCCCTACCGTCGGATTTGGTTTCCCATTTCGAGTTGTTTGGATTTGAGTGCTTCATTTGCTTTGTGTGGATCTTGGACTCCCTACCTTTTGGTTCTGGTGCTGCTGATGAGAGCTTGCTCAATGAAATGTACATATTGCATACCCAATTCTCGGTATTTATTCAACATTGGTTATTTTGTATTTAAAGAACCAGTTTTGATACACATGTATTTTTAATTTCAAAAGCAAAATAAAATAATAACATTTAATATTGTTTCAAACGATTTACTGATTTAAATTACCATATTATTTATATATAAGTAATGGTTCTTTTTTTCTATCTGCAAATTGTGACAAACAGGTCGTTTACAAATAATGTCACTTACCCTTTTTATGAGAAGATGTAAAATTAGTTTGTTCTTGTTTGGTAACAACAGCACTACTTGGCCTCAAACGTGATAGATGCTGAAATAAATGTGTAAAAATTGTGGTTATAACAATATATAAATTGTATTAATACTGTGAATTCTAGATTGAATGAGAAAAGCTGGTCACGCTCCAAACACATTGTCTATTTGTCAGTTTATAAGAGCTTATATTATGGTGCGGTATGGAGAATGTAAAAAGCTTCCCGTGCTGGAATTGCATGGAAATGTATTTTAAGATGATATAGTTTACATCTTTTTCAACTTTGTGATTTGTAGAATGCCCTGATTGTCATGTTTATATTTTGCCTATCGGCGTTCTTTACGTCATGAACTGTATATTTCATTTGGTCTATTTCACAACCTGTATGCGTTATTTATTCAAATCGTGTCCGAATATTATACACATATATACAAAAAA
>JARWCS010343585.1:0-11421 GCA_034783895.1 Geukensia demissa | reverse complement strand
GAGGCCCGTTTTGGCCCAAGAGTTTGGATTAAAAATGAAAAATGTATAACGGTCACATTGCACATATAAAATGCTTAAATAACATAATTACTAATAAATAACCTAATTTGATACATCATTTGTAATAATTTTGTCGATTTTAATATAGATAGCACAAAAACATCACAACCAAACTTTGCACAATTAAAGATATATCGAGTACAAATGTGCGGTTAATTTTATCTTCGTATTTTGAACAAAACAGATCTAAAAATTCAGTAATTTTACATGAAACGTTACATTCTTGTTAAAACAGTCAAATATACCCCTTCGTTTGTCGAAATGACGAAAATTATATAAGAAAAGGAGATGAATTAATAATAGACTATCATTAAACAACGTTTTTAGAACAACTTTTTATTGTGTCACAAAATATAATTTGAGCCAAATATGGGGCTTAACGTTCCTACTCCCTTTTGGAATATTTCAAACAAAAAAAATCAGAATATAGGGAATGCCAGAGAAGCAAATTTTATGAACAGCAAACCAATGATATGTGTCTTGCATTGTTACCGACATCATAAAAGGACGTTATACGCTATAAATTAACTGATTTATGCAGAATCTTTTTTCGTGTCGTGATAATAAAATATTTAAAATTTAACGCACTCGTGGTATAAATTAAAACTAAGTTTAAAAAATTTTAAAGCTTATTTAGGAATAATAAATTAATATTAATATTATTGTTATAGTAAATGTGTTTATTAGCTACATGTATCCTGTCAAAAGTGAACATTAACATGAACGGTGAATTTATTATTTATCAGCAAGTCACTGTCAATAAGAAGGATAATTGAAATTCGAAATATCAAATGCCTAAAAGAAAAAAAGAGAAACAACGCAGTTGATTTGAAACGTGATATAATCACAAAACAGTTTTGTTTCTTCCTGAAAAATATTTAAGATTTGTTTGCAAACTGTTGCATGAAAACAAAACCCCATAATTAATAGTTGGCATGCAATACAAACATTTTGATATTAAGTTATTAGTAGAAAATAGTTCGATCAATTATAGTTTAACACGAAAAAATTCATACTTTGCAGTGATACTTTCCGTCCATTGTATTATCAAGTGTGCAGATATTGTCGCTGAACCCGTTCGTATGTCCATCACATTTCCGTTGAGACCTAAACTATTGTTCATTACTGAAATTAAATTATTATTTTGTTTTGCTGTAGAATATTTGCAAATAACATGCATACATGGGATACCCTTTTGATAATTTGATTATGTTTTATGGTCCCAACAAGGGCTAAAAATACAGACATGTGTCAATTATTGGTGGTCTTAGGGCAACCTGTAGAAGTTTTGATAAATTTGAAGTTCTGTAAATTTGATAGCATTATGGGGCAATATTACTGTAACAGTTTCTTTTTTGAGTTGAAAAGGGTCTTTATTTGCTAAATTTTTTCCCACACGCATCACATGCATAAGTTTAACCCATTTATGAAAGTTCAAACTGTCAAGGGCTCTGTTTAAATTAGATTATCAATCATAGAGATAATAAAAATGTACGTTTTGAAGTTATAATAATATTGTTTTTGAATTCTACATTGACAATTTCTGCGAAATTATTGAGAAAGATGAATTATAATTTGACACAATATTTCACTCATCGAACTGCCTCTCGTATTATTCATCTTCTATGCAATGTTTAAAATATATCATCTTATTCGTTTATTATAAAAGGCAGTAAATAAATATCTTTTGAATATTGGAGCACTTTTATTTTTGCTATTATTATTTTTTTGTCCTTCACTTAATTAATTGACTTCATTCCAAGAGTCATCACCTTGTTTGGAGAAAATATTCTGTTTAAAACATATTTTAATTGCGCAATGAGATATAACATGAAGACAACAGGAGCCTGCAATCATGTCGAATCTTGCTTTAAAAAAATAAGTATGCTTTTTAAATTGTTTAAAGATATACTCTGGTGGGGTTCAAAGTTACCATATTGATTTTAAACTATGTAGCCTTGAGGGCGATCATGGCGATATTGAATGGTCCATACACAATAAAATTTATTTAGAGGACCAACCAAAGACCATTCCATCAAAGATTAATTAAAATTGGCTTAGTGGTTTGAGAGGAGTTGAAGAAAATGGTCCTCATGATAGAGGACGTTCTGACAAACCAAGAATACTTTTAAAACGGTACCAAAGGACCAGAAACTTTAGTTCAAATAGGCTCAGTTTTCTCAAAAAATAAATGAAAGATATTGAAATTGCCATAGGATCTAATGTAAAACTATATCGGGTCGTGGCGGCTCTATTGGATGACCATTGGCAAAACCGAACATACTTTTTTCAACAGAACCATCGAAGGGCCACTTCACCAAAATTTGTTCAAAATTAGCTCAGCGGTTTCATAGTAATTTACGAAAGCGTAAAAATCTTCAGAATGTTAGATGTCGTTTGGAATAACGGACCTAAGTGTTAAAGGAATAATCCAAGGATAATTTCGGTAAAATTTGGTTAAAATTGGCTCAGTTTTCTCAAAAAGTCAAGGAAATGTAAAACTTCCTACATTTTTAAATAAGATAATGTCGGACAATGTAGCCGTATTGCATGATGTCCGGCATAAACAAACATAGAATTTCAAAAAGACTATTCAACGATCAGTCCATCAAAATTGGTGCAAGTTGGCTTAGCGGATTAAGAGGAGTTGGTGGAAATAAAGACGACAGCAGACGTAAATTCGTGAGAATAATCACATGGCCTTATATGACCTGAAATAAACCATGTGTTTGTAGAAATGTTTACCCATTTTTAATAGATGTAGTCACTATGTTTTATTTGTTTTTTTTTCAATTTGTAATATATTTATTTTTTGTGTTTATTTTTTTCTCAGTCTGAAAGTTTTCAGTCTTGAACTATCTCTACTTCTATTTTGTTGTCATGGAGGAACATTCTATCTTTTCTAAGATTAGTTTTCTTTCTTAAAATTGTTAGTGTGGTGTTTTTTGTTAAATTTTTGTAATTTTGCTGAATATTCACGTAAACATTTAGTAAGTACTTTGGTGCATTAATTCATTGTATGCTGAAACTTTATTCATCATTTTGCGGATCAGTATAGTTATGACGAATTACAGCCTATCATATTGCAATGGGCGAGTCTGTATTAGTCTGTAACTTTAAAATGGAGTCTTATTTTCCTGATACAAGTCTTTCAAAAAACTGTTACCTTGAGCGTATATCAATTTTTTAGTCGCCAATTGGACATTTTTTCAATACTTCCGGTTTTATTGATCAAACTAAAAACACCGATAACTCCAGAGAAAAGAGACATTATTTAGGTAAAGAAGGAGTTATTGTTCTTGTTTATCACTTTAATAGTTTATAATATGTCAGATATACACAACCAAGTAGTTATCAAGTTAATATTTCGTTAAACTGTCGAGAGCGGATTAGAAACATTTAAAATTTACCAAAAAGAATCTTTTTAATATTTGATCTTTGACCTTTGATTTAGACAACTCCACCACTTCTCGGTTTTACGACCAGTCGAACTGAGAAGGTGATATAACAATCTTCAAAATGAGGTGCAATTTAGCCGTGTGTCAGGGTGGTTGATTAAAATAAAAATTTGAAATACAAAGTCACTGCTCTTTACAGAAATATAAACAAACATACACCGACAAAAACATTCTGCAAAAATGTTTAAAGATATATTGAATCTTATTTCACGATTATCAAATTTCTCCTTTTCTCTATCTTCAATATTCAAAATGTAATCTCATTAGTTTAGGACTAAAAGAAAAAAAAACATATGGGGCCGTTCACAGCTTTGTTATTGTATGTGCTCCGTTATTGAAGGTTGTACTGAGACTGTCATTTGGTTGATGGCTGTCTCATGGATAATCATTCCATATATCCGATTTTAATTTTAAAACAGAAATTCATTTTATGAAATATACCAGAGGAAACTTAATGTCCACAAAGTAAAAAAATTTACAAGCACATTAAGCACATCAAATATTTGGCGATGACAAATCAGTTTGTTGGCGCTTAACCTCCACCTAATCTGGGAAAGTGGTGTGAAAACAAAATGAAAACACATGATTAAATAGGTTGAACTATACACTTGGTCTTAAGTTAAGGTCCATCTGATTTTTGCATTAATTTTCGGAATGTAAAAATCTATTAATAAAATTGTTTATTTTTTCAATTCTAATGCACATTATCAAAGTTCACCCCCAAAATATTTAATTTATTTAAAAAAAGATCAGAAAAGAAGACAACGTGGCTTTTTATTAAGTTGTGTTAACAGTCGCAGTCTTTTCCCTAAAAATGATGGTTTTCGGTTTTTCAAGAATTGGAGATAATTTAATTGCTTTTAAGAAAACAACTAATCCAGATTGTAGTAAAACGATTGAACTTGAGTTTTTGTATACTCTATCTTATTTGTTCAATGATATTTTGTGAATAAGCATTTTTCGGCAAACTTTTTTTAGAATTTTTACTTTACTTTTTGGATGTTTTAAGAAAAGTCAACAATTAAAAAGCTCAAGCGTATGTACAAAATAGGAAAAGTTATTTTTCTGTAATTCATTCATGTATCTTAAAACCACCAAGTTATTGGTATACTATTCTTTTAGTTTTTCTGTAGGAATATAATGAAAAATATTGAAAATATAAAAAATAGGTGGCTCTTAAGTTTTTTTTCCAAGCATATAGATTTAACATTTGAGATTGATACTGAAAAACAACAACAAATACATTTCAAACTAATACATGATACAAAATAGTCTCGACCTCGAAAGAGTACTCGTAGTTGCTGTGTGATAATTCAAAACTCAAAAGCAACCGATAAGAATACCAAATTTGTCTTTACTACGGTGTCAATAAAAACACATCGAATAGGATTTAAAGTTTAAATATCATTAGAAGTCAAAGAAAAAATGAGA
Source organism: Geukensia demissa (assembly GCA_034783895.1). Taxonomy (NCBI): domain Eukaryota; kingdom Metazoa; phylum Mollusca; class Bivalvia; order Mytilida; family Mytilidae; genus Geukensia; species Geukensia demissa. Next base: position 6,472 of record JARWCS010343585.1, on the reverse strand, counting down.
TTGTGCATATGCTAATTTAAATATACAGAGACAGGAAGTAGAAATATTATTACAAACTAGAGGCTCCTAGAAGCTTGTAATCGCTAAACTGTCTGAACCAACCTTGTATATAAACTTTGTGAAGGTGCCATAAGAAACAATCTAATTCATATAGCGCATTCAGTTGTATATGAGGAGATTTTTAAACTGTTTCTTCCAAATTAGCTAAATGTCCAGAAAAAGCACAAATATTAATTTCTACAAAAATTTCACTACAAGTAGATTTCAACATGCTGAACAATTTTATCGAAAGGAAAAATATAGCTAAAAGTAACGGTTTTTGAGATATATGCGAAAATCTTCTGTCAGACCCTTTAGTTCTATTTTTGTAACGACAGCCATGTTTTTCAATAGATCAAAAATCCAAACAAAACTTTATGCAGAATACACTAATGAAGGTTTCATTTTAATCCATTCTGTAGTTTCAGAGGAGAAGATTTGTTTAAAGTATTATTTCAAAATTAGCTAAAATCATATAAAAAATGTAATAACTACAACTTCCTTGCAAAACAGATAGATTTCATCATGTTGAACACTTTCACCCTGCCAGAATTTTAATAAATGTTACGGTTTTTGTGAGATATGAAAAAATCTTCGGTCAGACCCCTTTGTTCTTATTTAAGTAACGGCAGCCATGTTTTTCAACGGTTAAAAAATCGAAGCGCTCACTTTGTGTAGAGTACCTAATGGAACAATCAATCAATGCATCGTAATCCATTTAGTAGTGTCAGTGGAGAATATTTTTAAAACTGTAACTTCACAATAGGCTAAAACGTTTAAAAAGGAATAAAATTTTTTACCACGGATAGATTTTATAAACTACAGACGCTATGAAGTTAGCGTTAAAAAACCCTTACAAATAGGAATTATAAAAAGCCTAGTTAAACTTATTTATTTTAAAAGAACTTGCTAAAGCATTTAATTTTAACTGAAAACAGGAATTATTACCAAGTTCAAAATTGATTAATTTCCAATTTGTGGTGTCAAAAGTAAACTGTCTGCAGTGATGACTTCAATGGAGGAGCAACATATCCCTGTTTGGGGAGTTTCTGTGTAAAAAGCCGAGCTCTGTATAGAAATTCTCTTTACACACGCTCTTGAAAATTGAATGAGTTGGGAGATGTATAGGCCATACGCCAGGCCAACTGGATTTTAATAGCCAATAGCTATTGGAAATTTACACTCATTACGTTTGTCATAAGGTTTTATGTGAAGCACTCCTCTCTTGTCTAATTCGAGGTGGATATAAAAGTATGGTCTTAATTGCTAATTTCCAAATTCAGAAACATAATTCATTCAAAAATATATTTTTTTCTAAATTAGGCGTTATTTTATGACATCTTCTGTAATTGATTAGCAGATGTTTGGAAGAAGGTGAATTAATCAATGATCGGTTATTTCATATTAAATAATAGCCGTATCGCAACATAGATATTAGATATTTCAGACCAAATCGAACATAGGTTTTCGCTTGTAACAACCCTTTCATGAAAATATGAAAAGGGGTCACCACAGGTTAAATAGCCTTAAAACTCATAAAATGTTTTCATGGAAACATCTGAACATGGAAACTAAGAATTTGGAAGTTTAGAATATTATCCAAAACTCGCATCAATTTTCTAAGATCGGATTTTTCCAGCAGACAACTAAAATATTCTTTATTCAACATTTTTGCAAAACAAGTAAAATTCTTTTAAAAAATTGTTCACTAAACTGATGTTTAGAATTTGTCTTAAAATTGAAATTGGAACTTTCTAAATCTTTAAAGTATTTTCAAATTTTAAAATCGTTTCTTTTTTGCTGGTGTTGTTGACAGTTAACGGTATTATACAGACTTCCCTTTGGAAAAAAATTTAAAAAAAATTAGAAATCTAACATAAACTTTCAGTGCGGATCTACTTTGACATCTTTTAATTGCAAAAAAAAAAAAAAAAAAAAATGAAACACATGCATCGCATGTACATTGTCATCATAAAGTTTGGGTTTCATTTAATGTAACATATCTCGATAATCAATACAAAAACTTTTTGTAAATCAATAGAGTAGTTGGCTACGTTATTCAGACGTCTTATAAAATATTTCAAATTTTCTTTTCCCATAAATCATTTATTTAACCTCTGTAACTTCGTAATGTGCAATAAATTACCAACATCGATTTATGTATTTGATAAATGAATCGAAATCATATGTTGTGAACTGATAAAATTTCGCCATAGCCCTGAAATGACCAATACAGAATTGAACAATGAACACTGCGGTGGGTGTTTTAAATCAAAAGAAATGTTGTAGTTGATAAATAAACCGATGAAGAATAAGCGGGAGAATTAAGAACATTTCTTATGCTTTAGTGATCGTTTTTTATTCTTTATTTTGGTATTTATATAAAAAACCTGTATCAATTTTTATCTATGTTGTTTCGTGGGCTGGTAATTATTCGTGGTGATTTGAGTCAGCCAGCAGTGGCATTGACATCGTGCACGAGGTCAAGTGAACTGATTCTTGCACTTTTATTAGTAAACTGTGTCGCTCGGTCAATTCAGTGATTATAAAAACGTAGATTTGTAAACTCCCTCTGTGTTTTTCGTGGTTTGAGTGTAGTGTCTCTGACTACCCCATGTCTTTTCATTTACGTATTATTCACACCGTCCTAGAATAGAATACATTGCCAAACCTCCAGTAGAGATAATGCCTTACTTTCGGACAAATTTGAATATTAAAGCCTTGAACAAATCAATCTTCAGTTTCATAAAACATCTATTAGAGAATTGCCTCCTACTTCACCTTAACTAAAAAATTGACGAATCAATAGTTGAGAAAAATCTCTGTTTTCTCTTGGATGGGATGTAGTCTCTCTGACAATAACCCCACATCCTTACATTTTCTTATGTAGCATATCAAAATTAACCATTTATATTCAACATGGGTATACTTGACTGGGACTGGAAAATGGAAGTAATGGGTAGGGAAGAGAATTAAGCCTTTTGTTGCATTAGCCGTCTATTTCGAAATTTACAAAAAGGATTTTTGATGTGCGTAGGTCGAGCCTTTAAAACCGTTGTGTTTCAGGACAATTGAATATTAATTAACTTTACGTAGACACATTATTCTGTCTCTGGACCGACCTGTCCTTGCTTCAAATCCCAAATACTGCATGTTATTGGAGAAGCATTAAATTTAATGCGCCATATAACTGGTAATTTTTGCGGCTATCTAATTTTCGCGATAATTCGCGGTAAACTGAAGATAGCAAAGATTAAAATCCGCCGCAAAATATTGTATTAATGTTGTGGCTAATCAGTTGATAATTAATAGATTATGCCTATATACATAAATGATTCACGTATCTACTGTTATATTAGCAATCAATAATTAAAAATGAGTTTTGTAATTGCTGATAAACTCTTAAAGACAATAATCGGTACACAGATCTGATCATCTCGACATTAAATTGTAAGCAACTCATTTCCATCAACTATTAAGAAAATATATGCGAAGTCATTTGATGATGGTCAAATTTCGAAGAAATCTGGAATATTTCGAGTATATTGCTTTAAATTCATCGTTGTTTTTGTGTAATTTATTTTGCAAAATATCTGTGAAATGTAGTGGAACTATATTTTTTACAAATCATTCAAACCGCAAAGTTTAATATCTAAAAATAATTAGCATTCTTTCCTTCAAATCGTAAAAAAATGGTTTCGCAAAAAATTTCCGGTTATACAGTATTTGGTTTGATCAGGCCAAATATTGATACCACGGTCTTCAAGACAGAGGCAAGTACGCTGACCATTATATAACTGAGGAGGTCACAAGGTTTGGAACAAGAACAGGGACATAAAAATATGTACATAATTGTGAGTTCAAACTAAACATGGAGTTAATATCTGTTTTTTGAAAAAAAAAAATACTTTTAATGTTTTGAGACATACATTAACATAAAAAAACATGTAACAGTATCATTAATGCAGTCAAATTCAACTTTTTGGGTTTTGGCCATGCCTAATATAGCAGAGGATAGCTATGATTTTGTCTATTACCATGATAACAATAACAGAATACAAAATTACCAATGTTCAATAAATATGGAAAATTTAGGCATGCTATATGTACATATAAGAATAGGAGATGTGGCATGATTGTTCATGAGACAGCCACCCAACAAGTGACAATAGAATTTAAACTTCTACAGGTCTCATTATGGCCTTCAACAATGAACTAGAGTCCATGTGTTTTTCATGTTATTATTCACCCATTGTATGAATCTTTGAGAGAACACTCCTCGATTTCAAAATCTGATTTCAAATGAAAATTCCTTTTGATGTAAATATTATAAAGCATTTCCTGAAAATTTTGATTCCACTCAATATGTCAATTATTATTAACAAGCCTAGCACTTTACCCTACTATATAATGTGTGCCACGAACAAGGGGAAAGTCATTGTTGGAAATATTTTTGTTCTGTTAGATTGAGCAAAATTATTAACTATTCCTTACCCTCATTTATCTCTTGTCATAATTGCTTTCAGGCACCGGTTTTATTCTATTTGATTGATTAATTGTTGGTTGTTTAACGTCCAGTGACAATTATTTCATGCATATTCAGAACGAGAACTAGTTCAACAATTATCAAAACTGTCGAAAGTGGGGGTGGGGTTGGACACAACAAGACATTGGCCTTTGACTGCCACGGGGAAATGGGGTGGACGGGTTGGGACGAAAACATTATTCTTCTCTATTTCGAAATCTACCAAGGGATCTTTTACGTGCATGTAGCGTAGCATTCTCAACACACATCACCCAATATGGTCCACGTTCAGGCTTTCTGTATTATTACCTGACTGCACTTAACGAGAGGGCTCAACCTGTCCGCCTTCTGGCGATCGCTTCAAGCTTGATCAGCTCTATGGGTCGGGCCCAGGAGATCACTATACTACCCAGTAAACTAACGTCATTCACCTGTTTTCAGTGAGCTAAGCAATCGTGTAAATGTAAAACATCATCACAATTTGCAAGGCTCATCAAGCCCCATTCCGATCGAAAAAAAAGAAAAAGGGTATAATAAAAGGAAAAAAAGCTGTGAGGAAAGATATTAATAAATTTTAAAGACAGTATATTAAATCTACAAAACAATACGACCCACTTCTCCCCGTTTCAAAAGCCATGGATCCACACTTTATTTTAAACAATGACTACAATGTCAGTAAGTAGATTACGAGATTTCTCTGTTACAGATCGGAATTTTATATAATTATTTGTATTTTCAAGATATCAGTTTTGATTGATTGATACTGTTGCTTAACGTCAAGCGGGAAATATTTCATTCCTTTTTTAGGAAAACAGCATATTTATAAATGATAGTGTATGAACCTTGCTTTTTACTAGACTGTCACACTGAGCCGAATTTTTAACGTGCTACAAATGTAGCTCACGAAAAGCAACATTCGCCACGACGTGGCGTCAAAATTCAATCAATTAACGAAGGCAAAGGTCCACAGGAAGACATGCGATTAAATCTGTTGACATTAAAATTGTGCATGTTCATTTATTGCCGAAAAAGATATGAAATTTCAAACTAAATTAGTTTCTCATACGTATAGATTATATAATATGGATTGTCTTGTATGATGTAATGGTTGAGAATTGACAAGTTAATTTTTCGACTGTGCCTTTATCACTGTCGTCTTTATAATATCAAAACAGTTCCTTTTCCTTGTTTCAATAGGATTGGTGCACTATACACAATGTAGAAATAATTATTTTAGTTAAATCAAAACAAAGGTCTATCATATTTCCTCTTAAGGCAAACCGAACGTTTTATTGGAGGAATCTTAAAGTGATAAATATTTTTGCATTTTCTTTATGAGCTTGTCTGGCTCATAATATCACGGCTTTTTACTTCCGCCTTCGACATTTACTTGAAAGATCTTATTCTTAGAAACAAATGTGCCGATTGGGACTTTGATTTCAATTGGTGGAATGACTATAAGTCAATCTACGAAAAATGTATCCGACGTCCGTGCTTGCCAACCACGAAAGTTGTCAGTACTTAAAGTGGAGAAAATCTCACAAATTATAAAATCTTTAGTAATCTCCTCTGAAACTCTTCAGCCAACTCGAAAAAAAATTATAATCTAATATTCCTCTCTCAAAATTGTAAAAAAAATCTTATTGTTTAAAAGTACTTAGATACATGTAATTGGAAAACAAACTTTTATAGAAAGGTCCTTTCTGAAGAATCAAACATCTATACATGTATGTATACATTATAAATGTATAAGAAATCGTATGGACATCAAATTTTATATCTTAGAAATGTAAGGAAAATCTTGATACTTCCAAAATCGTCTGAAAAGAAACAGGTAGAATGTATAACTTAACAATAACAAAAGTAGGGTAGATTTTAAAAAAAATATCAGAAAATTCGTAGTTATTA
>JARWCS010343584.1:0-19482 GCA_034783895.1 Geukensia demissa | reverse complement strand
GACGATTATTAAACAGCATATTATGGTGTCACAAAATCTTAAATTTGGGCCAAATATGGGGCTTAACGTACGTTCTCCTTTACAGTCTGCTATAGGTGCCTAGCAAGCAGTGTTGATCTATACTTAAAATCCGTGTAAAATATTAATTTTCTATCTTTGTTCCATTATAGTTAAGGATCAAAGCAATTTTGTTCTATGACTTCCGTAATATCACAGCTAATTTAAGTCGATATCAATATATGTGTTATTAACCGTGTCCTATCTTCTGATTCCATACATGGTTTTGGCAGAATTTCATCTGTCTCAAGTGCTGTTTCACGGATTTTATCGGAAAACCCGGGTCTGGTCGATATTGGCGAGAGTGTTTGGTAGAGATAAACTTAAAAACATTGCATATTAAAACCTTTTCAATAAATGGATAATCATATGTTCTTTTAAATATGAAAGTTGTAGTTTGCTCAGGATTTGTTTGTTTAAGGTAATCTATAATTACACATAACATTGAAATGACACGGGAAATCTGTATAAAACATGAAGACCATGCAGCATTTATCAATAGATAACTCATAAATTCAAATAATACGTACAATCATATTACAACAAGTTTATCATTTATTAAATTCTAATTCTTTGAAAATGAAGAATATTCTCAGATTATGTATTCAATAAGTGAAGTGGTCATACATTATTTACATTTATTCGATTTTTATTTTATTTTAAAACCTCCGTATTCAATGTGTTATTTGTCATATAGTTGGGGCGATTTAGAGGGTTTCATTAATTTTTTTAAGATCTTGTTGTCGTGTGAGGGTGTCATTATTCTTATTAAAGGCCTTGTGGTTTCTTTGAAATTCAACTTCTTGTTGCTCCATACATTTTTTTTTCATTTCACATTTATAAAGGAATATTGACATCAATGTCCATTTTGGTCTTTATTTCTACTAAAAACACAAAAATTCAAGGAAGTTAAAAAGGCCATCTGACAGAAAACAATTACTTTTAACTGAAACTTACACACTTTATGTGCTTTTTAAATTGGTACCAAAATGCCGTTTTTTATAAAATGTCTTATGTTTGCTCATTCTTTACTGGGACATTTTACACAGGAAACCATGTCGTTTTCATGCATAAAATGCATTAAATCACAATATCTGTCAAGTGCAAGCATCATATGACCAATAAAATATGGCTATTTGCTATAGAATATTATTTTAAAGAAAGTTGATGAAATTTCTAATCTGAGGTTTCAATAAATTCTTTCTTGTTTCTATCGTCAGCTAAGGATTAAAATACAATTACTTCGGAAGTCATAGTCACTCAAATTCCAAGCTTAGACCGAAATTAATTTCCGCTTAAATCAATTTCAATTTCACATGCTCGTCTTTAAGCCGAAATATCTATCTCTGGTGTAATACCAAAGCAGCTTTCAAAATGGAAAATAACATTTGCGTGTTAGTAAAATACAATGATCCAAATGAGTGTCATTATAGGATATTGAAATAAGAACCTTTCATTGTTCGACATATCATGCAACTTGCTTATTGCATTATGATTTTAATCGTGTTCTATTGTTGTTCAATTTGTCTTTCTGAAAACTGTAATCCTTATTATATTTTTCATTAAAATTTATCTTCTTTCAATGCTGCAATATGAATTGTAAAGGAGCAATATATATATACATGTGAGGGTTGTTTTACCTTAGATCGTAATTTTTGATGTTTGTTTTCCCGAGGACTGAAAGAAAACAACCTTCGCAAGTCGACATTTTGGTATTCATCTCCTAAGAATCTCATAATTGATGAATATGTTGTCTTTACAAATGAAGTTGGTATTTCATTTTATCATCTTCTCTGAAATATAAAACTCTCAGGCGCAGCTTAGAATGAAGATTCTTTAATGTCAGAAGATAGTCTTGTTCCGTGATATGATGGTAATATTTTATTGCAAGTTTTGATTTTCAACGTAAAAAAAAGTCGTTTTATTTTAGAGTATTGTCAACAGACATTCAACCACAATAGATACTTGTTAGCCAGTAACTTGTAATCAGTTGGGTGTGATGTCGTTGTTGTTATGTTTAAAATAATTCGAAGATACCAAAGAGGCAGCCATAATACAATGGCCAATAAAATGAAATTATTGTCGAGTCAGCGAACATCATATAAATAATGGAAGCTGAAATTAAAGGTATGGACTAACTTTATTTTTGTCTGTGAGCACTTGAAGAGAGTCTGCCTCAAACGAGTCAAGAAATAGATTGGCGAGGAGAGGAATGCAATTGGTGTCCATTGCAGTTCCCATCGTCTGCTGGAAAACTCGTCCTCCATGCTGCACAACGATGTTGTCAATAAGGAAATATAACATTTTGGTAATATTCCACTGTACCGATATTGGAGAAACATAGGTTTTACAATGATTTAGGATGGTTTACGATTTTTTTTATCAAATCGAGTTAATTATTTTTTTCAAATATAAGAAACGAGCTTCAGCGCGTTTCTTAAATAAGAAAAATAACTAACTTTGAATGAACAGATTTACGTATATAATTTTCTCCTCTGTATATTGTGTTTTGTTGAACAAAATAAGTCTTGGTTCTGCCGACAACGATATATTTGTATAATCTTTCTCCGTTCTTTTTGAGAAAGCAACTATGAATGATATCTTACAGTCTTGATTGGAGAAGTGCGTGTGGTATGGCTGTATAGAGAGTGAAAAGTCAAATTTGTGATGCTGTTACAAAATGAAATATATCTAGTGTGTAAAATGTCCATCAGATCTGTGGAGTTCTTTAGTATTAACATCTGATTTATGTCACTTCATGCATAATTTATGTCGCAGTATTTCTGGCGACCCGTCTTGAAAGTGGTTAAAATAAAAGTTTAAAGCTTTGAGAGCGACTTGGTGGAACATTTGGCAGATCCAGCAATAAAACGTTGTTTGTGAGAACCTATGTAAATAAGGTGTCCATGGCAATAAATGGAGATTACAGTCTTCAACTTCAGGGGAAATTTCAAAGGAATGTTGCTCCAACGTTTGAACTTTAAAATGAATAAGAAAGGATCAGAAAGAAACAATGTGGGACACTTTTTTCAACCGAAATATGGGGGGGAATATAAGGCCTTTACAGCACATACTCCTTTCAATATTTCCGCAAGCGAGTTATTATGACAACATACTTTACAACTACGAAAATTTGATGGAAATTACCGTCTGAATATTATATAGTAACTATATGCATTATATAATTCTACAAGAGAAAAAATCCTAGGAAGTCGTATATAGGATGTCGATAACAAGATAGCTTAGTCTTCAATATATATATCGATAGCCAATAATCTCTACAATCTTTAAGATATCAAGTTATATATTTTATGAAATGCAGAATAATAGTATCCTCCTGCACACCCTGATCTCATCGGCCACACCATTGTTGAATCCGTCCTGTTTGAGTACTATTTTGTTGTTTACACTAATATTTTTCTCGTGATAAGCTTTAACGTAGTACCCATCCTTTCTCTCGACGCCTAGGGCCAATCTAACAACAGATATACGGACAAAGATTTTATCAAATCTTTAGGGTTCTGTGAACGAGTCTTTCAGCACACATTTGGTATTTCAGTGCTCACTATTTGCGCCATTCCTAATCTTAAAATAGACACCGAAAGAAGTATTTATTTCACCTATTCAATGGCCAGCAGTAACATTCCAGCTGTCCACCGTTATGGCGTATTAAACTCGAAGGTTAAAAGTTATGGAAGTGTCGTTGTTCTTTAAAGGGATTTTCTTTACAGGACTCAGCTGCTGACAGTTCTAAGTTCTTAATCAAAAAGATGTCGCTTCCTAGTTGAAGTAATCACTTAACAAATTTTATGGTCTTGTGTGCCGATATGAAATAACCGTTTTCAAGATGAAGACGTATCTTTTTCTGTAATGTAACGTTTTACTTCAAACATCTGGGTGCTTTTTCCGCCAGGAGATTGAATCCGAAAAGCTTCCGCCGGGAGATTATATCCGTTATATCAAACATTTTTAACTATAATCTTCATCTTAATTAATACTTATCGTATAACGCCGAATATACGATCCCTAGAGTGTCTTCCGAAAATATCGGACTGGCAGTCACTGGGTTTGAAAAAGGACAATGCGTATGGTGTCTTATAGGGTAACATGAAGGGTGTGAATAGTGGAGTAGGAGTTGCATTTCCTTCCTGATTACTTAAGCTCACCTTCGTTTTCATAGGGTCGTGTGCTCATGTTTAAGTCTTCTTTGTAATTTTTTGGGTACTTTTGTTTTTTCTGTTAAAAAAATATTGCCACCCATCCCTCCCTTGGTTTCTTACCAATGTAAATTCTGACAAAACGAATGACAATACTCAAGACATCCGGCATTTGATTATTAAATAACTTCAAAGTGGTCAGACAAATAACATAAATGTATTACCTTTGTTATTTTAACTGTTTTATAATGTATAGCTGAAGATGAAATGTCAAAATTTGCTTATCCTCACTAAATATTATATTGTACAAGCGAGGGGTATGTGAATTAATTGATGGTTAATGGTCGTCGATCGTTGTTTTATGATAACAATTCTGTCGCCAATGATCGTATGACTTAAACACAACTGTTAAGTCAGTTCAGAATTTTTCCGAATGTTTTTGAAACTAAATGATTTGTCGGTTAATTAAATAGGCTCCTTAGGTGCTATTAATGCATTCTGTTAGTAAAATATGTTCTTTTGTAATTTGTCTTGAATACAGTTGTTTACAATTTAAACACAGCGTATTGCCTTTGATTTCATTAGTATCGTAAAATCATATCTCAGATGTATATTATCTTTAAATATTTAACATGAAGAATTTTGTCGACTAGTTTTAAAAGGGACATTTTGTGCATTCCATTGGGCACAAACTGCGCGCTCCTACTGACCGACTTGTTTATTTTTTTATTGTATGGTGTCATTGTAAAATCATACCACAGCGCATTCAAATGCATGAACAGTTATGTGATCAAAATATATATAAGGGGGACACACACCCTCACTGTAAATGCTAGCAGTTTACTGAGGGCAAGATCATTATGCATTGTACTTCAGATGACAAGAGTCACTAAATCTGTCAACACGGGAAGTACTCAAATACATTTACGTCTATAAAGATTTAACATTGCATCGTCAAAAAAGATTGCATGCAAACGCAATACTTATAATTGTGTAAAGTAGCAATGCATGGATGTAATACCCCCTGTCTAATTAGAACTTTGCAATTCTTACCGTACTTCCTATGAAAATTTATGCACTTGTGTTAAAATTAGTGCATTGTTGTATACTTCTATGCTTATGCCAATTTTTGTCAATTGTTTTTGTAAATATTATTATTATTATGACTATTATTATTATAATTATAATAATAATTATTATTATTGGGCTTTTTTATGTGCCAATATTCTTTGTTTTCATATGAATTACTGCATCAAGGATACATCTAATCAAGGCTGAATACTCCCATTTTAAATCTTATGGTCGCCATCCTGGATTGGTTGATATCTTTTTTTTCAGTTTATCTCACCTAATTGAGGCCCTGCTACCTGTGGTTTGTAATTAAAACACAAAGATTGCCTCTACTCGGATTAACGTTATTCCGGATTTGAGATATTGGATTACACGACAATTGCCACATGATGAACAGAAGGTGCTCACCCTTCAAGGGCACCTGACCTCATACATCCTTTGTAAGGGAGTTACTGTAGTCCAAGGTTCTGTTCTTTTTTGTTTCCGCTTTGTTTTATGTTTGTTTATAGTTTTGTTTATGGAACTCTCACATTGGTATTCTACTCCGGACTTAACATATACGTGTTTTATCGACGCATTTTCCTTTCCAGGACCATGAATTTCTTGCATCTCAAATGTAAACAAATTTATTTCTAAACTACTAATTCATAAAGGCACGATGAACATATTCACTTACGGCTAGTGCATTTGAAAAAGGTAACATGTTAAAAAGAGAATATTTATTTGTGGACAAGAGTTTTATATCATTAGTAGTTTATATCTGCTAGTTTATTTCATGTAAAATATAAATACAAATACATTTAATTTGGTGATTATTACTGAGGGTGATTTTTGAACTCTCTTGCTTCTTCCAACATCCGTATTGATGGGGTAACTCTCAGCATTTTTAATGTCTTAGTGTGATTAGAGGAGTGATATGGGCTCCAAGGAGAATACAATTACTTATATTTGTTTTCTACATATTTATGCTCAAGATAATTTTTTTTCACACTGTCAATCTATATCATAAGACCTAACACCTGATTTGTTTCACATCTTCTAGTAATTCCTACTGTAATTATTTAATTAGAACCTGTTTTAACAACAAAATAAACAGAATACAGCCAGCTGTCAGTAAATGCCACTATTAATAATTACAATTGTCTTAGGAGAATGACAGGATTTGTATTTTGTAAATCTACAGTCTCAATATATTGTTGTAATTTTTCAGACTGATCTTTATTAATACTCAAATTACTGTTTGATATGCTCTAGAAAACAGGGTGAAGTGTCAAAAATAGTTTACTTCCTCTTTGTATTATATTGTATAAGCGAGCAGTATGCGTCTTCATTATTGTTTTGTAATTAAACTTCAGTCGCCTATGGTTTATGCCTCGAATACACGTGTTAAGTCATTTTAGAATATTTGGAATAATTATTTATCGGTCAGTTATATTGGTATAATAATTGGTTGAGCTAGTTGGCATCGACTAACTTATGGTCTTATTTAAAAAGTTCTGTAAATAAAATTTGTTCTTTTGTATTTCTCTTGAACAAACAACTATTGTTTACAATTTAAGAAGCTCATAGCGTTTTTACTCTGGTCTCATTGGCATCGGTAAACCATAACTCAGCGGTGTGAATATCTTCTAATAATTATCAAGGAGAATTTATGCACTAGTTTTTAAATAATTTGTGCATTCCAGTAGGCACAAACTGTGCACTCCTACTTGCTGACTTGCTTTTATACTTGTATGGTTCGGAATCGATCACAGGGTTACTGCAAAATAACATGAAGAAATTAGCCAGGTCGTTTAATTTTATCTTCCGTTGATTGATGATGTTTTGTTACTGAACAATCCAAGTTTCGGTGATAGCCAAATATTCGAAGGTCAACTGGAATAAAAGAGATCAATTTATGTGCTCCATACAGAAATTTGAGTTATGGCCTTTTTCTAAATGTTGTCAAAATAACCCTATCTTTTTTAATAGTTTATCTATTGTATATAAATTTTTTCAATTATTCATCAATTTTGCTTAAAAAGACCTATTGAAGAAATTATTTCTAACTAAACTTATTCATATAATTTGCTAATTTTTCTGTTTTTTTTTTCTTAATGTCCTTCGTCAAATATTTGAGGAAAAGGAGAAAAAATATTTTTAACAGCCCCTTACAGCAAGGTTTGTTGGCATACATTTTTCAGTACGAAGACTCTTGATACGAAAATATTTTTGTAGATATGAGACAAAATTTTAAAAGCTTCTTTCCGAAAATATCTAAAAATTCAGAATTTGGTAATACGAGCTAACCTAATACAGGGGAAAGTGGCCATACCTTTTTATTCCTCGAGATACCTTTACAGAGTAATCATATACAAACGGGATGAATTAAAATTTCCTGTTGGTGCAGTTTATATAGTGATGTTTCTGTTTTCCCTACCAATCGAGTAAATATTGTGTTATGGACCACACATTTCAGATCTCGAACAGAAGTATTCTTCTCTGGACTAAGTAGACGAATGCGGCTTTTTGACTTCTACTTTCAATCATTAAATGCATTCAAAACATTACTTACTAGCAATTATGGAATTAAACCCAATCCATTTCTCAAAACTTTATATAAGTGCAGAACTAAAATTATATTCATTGAAACCGGTTTCAATGTTCGGCTATATTTGTTTTTAAATTTTGGAAAATCTTCCATGTTGTTTTTTCTCTATTTTCAACATGTCTAGTTTGCATGTGATTAGTTAGATCGTCTGTTTGCAGTAAAGACGTTGCACTAGTTAAAACTTTGATGCGATAACGTTGCTATGTGTATTGGGGGAACATGTTTCATTGTATTTCCATCTTAATACACATTAATTAATTAGTTTCCTATTTTCTTGATTACCATGTTAACAATAAAGTTACTTGTATGCAATTGAAAATAATTGTAATTGCATTTGACTTGTGAATCGAAGTATTGGCATATTATACTTTATGGTGATTATTTTGAACAAAGGTCAAAATTGTTGGTGCTTTTTTTGTTTCCTGGGAATGAAAGCTTCCATTAAAGGCATTGCGTCCGACATAGATCTGTTGAATATCTGGTTTCCCATGATAATGTCAAAGTCGTGTAGCCTTTGTATTTAATCTGCTAACGGGACGAAACTGACAATGGCCGTTATTGAATATGAAGTTTAATTATGAATTAGTAGACTACACAATAGTGTTACTCCTGTGATGCCGAGCGAGATAACTCGATTTGTTTCCTAACAAGAATGATAAGCTACAGGCATTCAAACAACTTGACTTAATCACGACAAATAGAGTCGGAAATTAAAAGGTAATAGTTTCAGCACATACTCTAAGATATTACTAATGGTTTTCAACAAACGATCAATGTAATTTTCCAAGGACCATTGTGTTTATACTTCACATTAATTGCAGTCACTCAAATGTAATAACTGCTAAAAGCCTACCATTCTTGGATCAAAACCCCAAAAATTTCTATATTACCGCGCAAGCGCAATTACTGCAAACACGACACCGTATAGTATCATAATATTAGCCAAACTGTTCTCTTTTAAAACATTTGAGCAAGTTCGCTTGATTGAATTACGACACAAACAGCGGATATTAATTCGGATCGATATTGGATAAATGCACATGGTACTTCGGATATTGAGAGACATTTAATGAGAATCAACACTGGATGCTCGACGGAACTATTTTTCATTTATTTAGCAATTTATTCATTCTTTGATGTAACACAATAGAAAAAATATTGCAAGAGACAGGTAAGTTATCAATTTTGAATATTTGTTTATATAATTCAAAATCTTTAGCATGATTTCATTGTTAAATTTTAGTATGAATTAATGTGAATGAATATTTTATTGATATTTTTTCTTCTTTTATGGACAAATATTATATTTTATAAATAAAAACAAATAAATAATTGAAAAAGACAAATGGGCAATGTTACCTATTCAAACTTCTTATCCAGCACTGCGTAAAATTTTGTAAAACAAATGTTGTCTCTAAAAGGATGAAAAATTTTATGAGTATTCGGACAATCCGACTCGATCTCAAGTTTTCTTTGAAATAAAACTGAGTTCTGTTTTGATGATTTTCTATGAACTTGCCTCCATTTAGAATATGCGAGTTTGTCATCTTTGTAAATTTAAACTCGAAATACAAAAAAGACATGGTATATCAATAAATCAAGATTGTGTATTTCATTGTTCATTCATATATAAATGCGACCTTCCCTCAACAATAACATTCAAGGTTTACTTTTTTCCAGTTATTTAAATAACTTTATTTGCAATAGGTGAAATACTACATTTCGTATTGTCTAATTTGAAGATATCTTATATTCTTTCGTATGTTAATATATTTTCTCTTTTCGTATTGGAAAAGATCTTAAGTATTTGGGTATGGTTTGTATTGACCTATGATTTTTGAAAGAACTTATATTTCTTTGGGTTTTTTTTACTTTTCTTCTGGTTTTGGTTTTTTAGTACTTCTTCATTTTTGCACTGTTATTGTACACGGGTTGATTGTATAAACCATATGACTTAATGATCTAATAAAGACAATCATATAGTCAACTCGCCATCATTAAACATTTAATCATCGTACAACTTATTTGAATACACATATGCTAATATTAAGCCATTTCTTCCGTTACCTAAATATTTTTTCTAATGCATATTCCATCCGCTTACACGATTTAAATTGAAGTTCCATTAACAGAATGCAATAAACATCGTAGCTCTAAGTCTGTAACGACAAATGGATAAAGGATATCATCATCAACTGAAGCAGAACAAATGCAAGTCCTTTATCACCTTTTCAAGCCTTTTAACAGCAAAATGTAAGTTTACAAAAGATTTATCATCTTATTTACTACACAATTATTTTTAGAAAAATCTTATTTTAAGGAAGCTGAACGCTGAATGTCGCATTGACACCGGAAGGAAGAACGTTCTAATACGTCCATAACAAGAAAATGACTACTTTTGGTTGGGTGGTGATTGTAGTTAATGGAAACTCTCGGACCGCTTTAACTATGTATAGTTAATTCAATATCAGCTGAAATTATACGGTGCCCTGATGTTCAATATGCAGTTATCTAATTAAATGTACATCGGAAAGGGGAATTGGAATAGCTCGGTCGAACGTTTCATTAATGTGTACAATTTAACGGTTAAACATGACATTTTATCATTAAATAGAACTGGAATTGACTTCTGAGAGAACCTGGTCAATGTCTCAGAGCGTATCGTGGTCGATTGTTGTTTAAAATGAAGTTTTTACTTAATAAAATTTGCATGGTTCCTCGGCATCATATTATAGATTTTTGATAGTGAAACACGATGAAAAGCAATTTCACAATTTAATTGGAATTTAGGATTCTATCTGATGTTGGAGCGACTAGAAGGTTAAATTGGTTTACAAATTCTCTATGATTAAAAGGACCAAGTATATTTTTCATGTTTATTCACATATATCAGATTATCCTGTCCTAATATTCATGTTTCTTGACTTGATCTGTAGACAGTTCACTTAATAATTAGCATTTCCATGAATGTAACAAGAAATTCATAATGTTTGGCTGATCTTCCTTTTATATTTGTACTGAGAGTCACTAAAATAATTAGGCCTTGTGAACAAACTGTGGTCTTGTAATCTAAAGTCCTTATTTTCTTCTGTCCAATTAGCTTCATTATTTTTTACCTGCTCGCTAACTAGAATTAATTGGATTTGCACAATACAAGTCCTTTAAAAATAGTATAGCAAGGTCCCCCGAAAGCACCTCTGTGCTGTGGTTAGCCACCCACCATTTCAGTTCTGATCATCCAAATGTCCTTTTGATAGGAATACTTAGGGCGAGTTTAAAAAAACATAGAGAACATGTGTCCATTGGACATTTGATGCCCCCGTCAGGTAAAACAGTGTATGGACATATAAAGGACCTAAAAGGGGGGGACACTGTACAACTCGCCCTGATAATGCTTCAGAACAAATAACGAATCAATCCAACATACAAAAGCCTAGACAATTTACGGACGTACGGAGTAAAACTTAATACCCGGGCGCTTAAAGGCAAGGGGGCATAAAAAAACTCCCTACCACAAAAATTTATTTCTTACCCTTTTCCGTGATTTTCTGTTGTTTCGCGATTGTAACCGGCAATAAACAAATATCTCTCAAGGTTGCCCACACACCTTATAAGCAACTAACCTATAACTTAGTAATTCTAACAGTATATTTATAGAATGAAAACGTATTACTGGAAAAGATAAAATTAGCATATTGAGGAAAATTTGTATTAAAAAAAAACAAAAAATTGAATGTACTAAGTAGTAATTCAGTTGTTTGTATTTTATGAATTGCGCTTCATTTCTTTTTCAAAAGATATCGTTTATCATACTTCCGATATTCATAACAAATCGAAATTTGAAAAATGGCTTTGTAGCATTCTATGTACGCATTCTAGCTTTTCGACTCAAAAGACAAAACGCTTGGTGGTCCCTAAATTTCGCCTTTAGAAAATCATTTCTGCGATTGTCTTTTCAAATGTAAAGTTGCCCTGTAAAGTCGGAAAAAATCTGGAATTCTGGAATCCATTCAACTGTTATCCTTTATGACAAATAGGATTCTTGTTCATTTTATAAATTGACAACTATGTGGAAGAATTAGGCGAGTAAAATTCATCCAATAAAAATCAAGATGTGAAATTGAATTCATCATAAAGACATCCTTCGCTGGTAATTGAAATTAATGTGAAATCAGTTGAATTTTCTTGGCTTTAATAGAATTACTGAAGGATTTCTCAAAATATGACAAATAACACTATTCTGGTCCTGTTGATGTTATTCGATTATAACGTCTTTATGACAAAATATACATTTAGTGAATTAAATATCCAGTTATAAATATGTTTGCATATTAAGGGTCTAATTTTGCCCCAATTTTTTGGTAAAAATTAGAAATTGCTTCACATCTTTTTTTCTTATTCATTTTAAAGTTCAGACGTTTGAGTAAGAAAAACTAAAAGATTATTTCACAATAAGATCACGAAAATGTTTTAAGTACCCCAATTTTAGCATTTATCAACATTCGTTACTTCTTCTTCTTCTTCAAAGTCGGAGCAAGTCGTAAGTCTAAATAACTTCACAAAACAGAAAAATCCACATCAAAATCAGATTCTGACATTTAAGACTAATCTTTTGAAACTATTTAAAACATAAGAGTTGCACGACGGTTTTTGCGCGCAAGACAGGGAATTCTTACCCTTCCGGAGCACCTGACCCCACTCCTGTTTTGTATAAATTGTTCGTGGATTCCAAGCCTTTGTTCCTTTTGTTTTCGTTTTATCTTTTAGTCTGTTTCAAATTTGTCTTTTCTCTTTGAACTTTGCTGAGCGCCAATAGAAACGCAACACTATCATTGTCTTTCCATAGTGTTAAAATTTTATCGCTATAACTTCTCTGAAACTCATCTTATTATCCTTAAAGTTTGCATGGTGCTCTAGGTCATTGTAATGCATGTTTTTGCAAATTTTCAGCGTTTTCTGATTTTTCAATTTCAAGGTTCTGAAAGTCAGCATTTTTAATCCAAAATTGCAAAACTCCATATTCTACACAATATTTAAGACATTAATTGCGACATATCCGAATTTTAAGTCAATGGTCCCAGTTCCTAATGATTTTTATTCAAAAGGGGAAAATCTGTCGAATTAGTGACGCTAATTTGTGAGTTTTAATAAAGACCCCAGTTCAATTAATTTTCATTTTTTAAAGGACGCAAAATGATTTTTTTTTGTAAAGGTATTGCTGCTTTATTTTTTAAATGAACAAAGAATCAGTTAAAAGCACAATCAAATATTTTAACGTCAAGAATTGAAATTAAAGGCGATAACCGTCAGGTGTTTTTAGTAGCGTTCAGTATTGAACTTTTGATCTCTCACATGGGTATTCTAAGGAATTCGAAGATACCAAAAGGGCAGACAGAAATCGTTAAGTCGGAAGTCATGAATTGATCACAAGGTATTAAGTCATAAATTTCAGATGCAATTTCCACTTATGATACTTTCCTGGAAAGGTAGCCATTATTATATCTATTTGGTGCGACATGTGTAAAATGTAATGAAACATTTAAATTTCGTCTAATATTTATTATTAAATCTGGGGGTTTTGTTTTTGGCTTTTTTTTGTAAACAATGAAGTTTGAAATTCACTGGACGAGAAAAAATGGTTGATAATAAAACTTCTTCACAAACCCCTTACAATTTTAGTGTTTAGTTTTCTAGACACTGTTTTTTATGTTGGATCACAAACCTATTTGGAAAGAACAAATGTTTATGTAAAATTAAGTACATCGATTTGTTACTTCTGCACAAGATTGTTAAGTAAGATAGGGTTGTAATAGGTCCTCCACCATCGTAAAGCCAGATAAGGGAACAGCAATAATTGCCGTTATGGCATAACTGAATAGGTGCACATAAAATTTCCTTGTAAAAATAAATCATGTTCAATGGCTTAATATATCCTGGCGCCTTTGGCTATTGGTTATTGTTCTTTCCAGGCTATACAATGAATGATACGGTTCTGAAACATGCTAACTTTTGTGACCAGAGCAAAAATACAAAATTTATGCCTAAAAAAACAAACATAAACAAAACGGACGCTAACAAATAAGAATATAAAGTCGAAGATGAGATAATTTTAAAGAGTACCTACCTATCTCGAAGTTTCCACTGAAAAGCTCATGATTTAATCTTGTGTAGAAAATGAGAAAAATGGCAAGTTAACTGCGATGAGAAACAAATATTTGAAGACGCATCATTGTTTAAATGTGAAAAGGGTATGGAGGATTTAATTTAAGTCATTTGTAAATTGAGACCCTAAACAATTTTGAAAATTTAAGTGAAGATCCACAATATTTATCCAATAGAGGGTTACGAAAATGAACATCAAAGAGTGGTTTCAATAAACAAAATTGGAAATCACTTAGGTGCCATTATTACGATAAAAAATATGCAATCAAGAAACAAAATCATGTCTTCTCTCTCTCTCAACAGACACAGAAATTCAATTTATTACTGTGGGATTCCTCACTTTTAATTGAACTAATTGAAATTAATGTGAAATTAGTGGGGATCTCCAAGACTTTAATAGAATTATAGAAATTTCTTTAAATCATTACTGATGGCTTTAGCTGTGACACGTTCGGATTATAACATGAACTTTGAAATTGATTATTTTTGAAATATGAGAGCGAAGACAGTATGGTAGTTACATTTAATGTCATAAAATCATCACATCAAATATTACAAAGTCCGTCTTTGTTTACTCTTTTTTACTTCAACTATAATTAGTAAAACAGACAGAATACCAAAATAGTATTATCATGGGAGTTCTTTTAGTCTTGGAAGGGGGAGGGGGTTAATGATTGCTGGCCATTACCTATAAGGTTGGGTGTTTGTGTTATGTTTTGTTACATGTGCATTTTTGATAATATTCAGGTAAGAGCAGTAATTTTTACGGATACACATTTTTATATTTGGGGCGATTTAGAGCTTTTCACAAGGAGTGGTATTCTATCCTTGTTGAAGGCCGTGTGGAGACCTCTAAATTTGTAAATTACTCGGTTTTTTCGTGGTCGGAGTTCTGACATTTACACCATATCTATTTATTTTCAATGTTATCAATTAATGGTCTGTTTACTTACATTGAAAGCCGTTGGTAATTGTATTTTCTAGATAACTAAACCCTCAGACTTCGTGCCTTGGGTTGTTTAAAATGTTAAAATATCAAAACTATAAAATACTTTTAATTTAAAAAAAAACTTTTCGAGTGTTGTAAAATTCCAAAATTATAAGGGAAACATTAAATACTGCCATGAAGTCTATTAAACTTGAGGAAGTTCTCCGGGTAGTGTCTGGCCATGTTTTATGATTATTATTAAACATCTCACGACAAAGTATAGGTTAATGATTATGATAAAAGGGTATACTTGATTTTAAATGAATTTGAATTTTCTAAAATTTACCAAAGAAATGGTGTCTGTTTTCCTGAATAACCGCCATAAACTATTGAATTGAGTAACTGATGGAATATTTTCAGTTGTAATAGACATGCATCTATAAACATGAATTTCGAAATATACCCAAGATACGCATCACAGTACTCTTACATATTATCGTTGATCTGTGGCAAACACAGTCTTTATTCAGTACAATAAAAAATAGAACATTGATAGGTATAATAATGGTTTATGAAAGATCTAATATATAAATGGATAAGGTTTTTAACAATGTCCAGGATGCAAAAAGGTAAAAGTCCAGTTTCACAGCTACAAGCTTGGATAACAAAATGTGCTAACCCTCATATACACAAACTCTCCAGGTGCATGTAGTTCATTCTTTGGTCTTTCGTTGGTTTAAGATTGGACTTGGTTAAACTATCAAGAAAAAATCGTTGATTGTAGGAATTAGAAAAATACCAGACAGATGTTTGGTCATATTGAGTGGCATTCATTCTAGCACTAACAGGAAGACAATACAAAACATTGTTAACCAATAATATGTTAAGCGAAATCATAGTTTATGCAGATGAATATTTGTTTTAAAAGAATTTACGAATGATTTCTTGTCAACACCACAATATTGATTTCTGAGGCTGTGATATCATTCTATTATAATCGTTTGTTCATTTGGTTTTCTTGTGCTATATTTTCAAAGCCTTTTTGGTTGTTAAATGATGTCAGAGACTAAAACAACAAAAAATTACAAGTAGGTCCTTGCATTTCAAAGTGCAAAGAGTTTCTAATGAAGCCGTTTACTACAGTGTTGTGATGGTATCCATACAATACTGTACATTATGGTCCTGTCCAAATATGTTTAAATGATGTTAAGATAAGATTTTCGCTCATTTTAAATTGAAGTTTGCAAAGCTGCTGGAGAAATTTTCATCTTTTCCATTCTTCGTTCTATTTAGATATCTTCATGTCCAATCTAATTAAAATATATTTCGTGTTTAGTTTGATAAGACGTATTTTGTATGTCTTCTTCATATCTGGTCGTGTCATTTATATGTCTTCACCTTAGCTTTTTGTTCGTTAATTAAATCCGGTGGATGACAAAAAAGGCTAGCGTTCTAGATACGAAAGTATCGCCCTTTATAGCTTTGTAACATTCACAATATGTTTTAATTTTAAATGAACACGATTTAACCACCATTACGCACGCCATCACTATGTAATTAATTAATGGAGCGAGAGAACGCTCGTATTTTAAGATTTTCTCAGTAATGAGTTCATTAAGAAGTTATACGGAAAGTGGTTTTCCTTTAGTTACCGTATTAGCAACGATTTACGCGACACATCATCCATAACAGAGTCGATGATCAAGACTTGTTTGTCGTAATTGGACATTTTTGCATTTAAAGATTCTTCATTTTTCTTCACAATAAAGAACAATTAGCTCGTCATCTTTAACGAACGTGTTGATTTAAATTTGTTCAAACGTAAAACTTGCAAAATAGGAAAAATTAATCTCAAAAAGCAACTTTAAAAATTAAATCAAAGACAGAAATCAAGAAATCCTCTTCAGACAACTGATTTTATAATCACTTTTAATTGATTATCATTCGAACCACAACTTCTTACAAATATTTTCATAAAAATCTACCCAAAATCTCATCATTTAAACTGCTGCATGTTTATCAATATCAATTGCTAACTAACCTATAACATTATCAATAGACATACACTGTGTTCGTAGTGAGTCAACGTCAACATCTCTAAAGATAAAGTCCATTGGTGATCCTATCCCGGCATCTCGATCTACAAAACAGTCGAGAGAGAGGGTCGCCGTTACCAAAAATATATAATATGTTGATATTTTTGAAATCGACTATTTAGCTAAGATGGTCGCTTGAGCCGACCTACGTGTTTTGAAAATTCGCCCAATTCCCCTCTTTCACAATTGAATTAGGCATCCAAAAGGTCAACCAAGAAACCACCATAGATCAACTTAATTTATTATGCGTACCTGATGATAATTAAATTAAAGATAGTCTTAGCTTACCTGACCCGAAATCTGCTAACAAAAATGAAATGGCAATTGGTTCTTTCCATTCAAAGTTTGTTTATTTAAATACGTAGAGGACAAATGAAATATAAGATTCAAAAGAGACTTGGATATTTTACTTCGTCTTCTCGAGATTTCTTACTTCACTGTGTGAAAGACAACTTACTTCAAAAAGTCATGTAATTTTAAATGTTTTTTTAGTTGTGAAATTGTCCTGTTAGAGAACAAAATTTGTTTTACTGGTATTTTTAATACGTTTCTGACGTTTATAACTGTGTTTCATATCAATGGATTTGATTACGCAGAATAATCCGGTTAATCAAACTTCAAAACTTGATATCTTGCAACTCACTGGAAGTTCATTTGCGAGGCTCATATGCCCTGTGGTATGCAATTCCTGTCTTGCTGGAAAGCACTTGAATAATCCTATTCAGCTTGGATCATCTGGTGCAGAGCAGTTTGATTCACATCTAAAGATTGATTAAAATCAGTCAAACCATGTCGTTATATATCACCTCTTGATAATTAATTATAGCCTTTGTTACACGAAAAAACATCTTTGAAACATTCTGATGATCAGGTGTTTAATAATCTTTAATCTCAGGTAACTTCAAAGATAGAAATGCTGTATGAAAACCATCGCATGCAGAGGGTTCGAGTGAATGTGTGTTTGCAATCTAAAATTTATGAAAATTAGTCTTTTGAAAAAGAGTTTTAATTGACATTATCAGCTGTTAATGTAATTTTATTGTTTCTGTTATCAGGTTAAAACATGAAATCTTGAGGCTTCGTTGTAATTATTTTGCTTAAAAAGAACGAGTTAGGCCAAAAGGCTAATGACTAACTTGAGCTTATATGTTCTAGTCCATAACAGTCCAGACTAAATCCCACTAAAGTTATGTTCATTGCGATGTAAGGCAAAGATAAAAAAGCGCCGTTAAGGCCATGTTATCCAGGAAAGAATCATTTGAGATGACTTAATGTATTATTTGTATTTTATATCTCGAAGTATGAAAAAAGCCCTAGTATAAATGTTTTAGCTGGCCATATTGCAGTATCAAAAATCGGGATTTAAGGTATAATTTTAGACGAACAAATAATTTAAATATTTCAAACACCGGTATGATGTCTCGTAATCATATTCAATATTTATGAAGATTTCAGACCAAGTATATAATCTCTGTAACAATTATATGAATTAATTCACAGGAATACCCATGTCTTAAAATATATAAAAAGAACAAATGTTTAGTGTAAAAAAAACAATAAAACAACCACACATCGACATATTCCAAATTCCAATGGCTAGAGATCGCGACTAAACTATATATATAATCAAAAACAGAAACAATTTTTTTTCTGCAAATATTGGGGACAAAATAACTAAGGTATGCAAAATTTATTGAATGAATTGTTGAAAAAGGAATTCGAAGATACCAAAGGGGCAGACTGAAATCGGAAGACAGACAAGACCATGGTAACAAAATGAAACGAAAGACAAACAAAGAACACACAACACTATACAGAAAACTAAAGCTGACACAAACCCTACAAAAACCAGGGTGAGTTCAGGTGTTGCTTACAGTAATTTTCCAATGTCCATCAAATTGAAATGAAAAAAAAAGATCTGGTGATAAATAATTCGACGTAAATAATCTTCTTCTTGATAAGTTGGGATTGGTAGTCCTTTTTGATGATACGAACTTGCAGGGAAAAAGTAGAATGATCAGGCAGGTGTAATCGTTGATGAACAATGTTAGAATTACCATTGGGGTCTGATCTATGCTTATTAATGGGTTTATGTAGCAGTCCTTTCGTTTTAGTGACATAAAGCTATCCACAAACATTACAATGTAATCTGTAGACAAGGTTAAGCTAAACAAAATTGGATATCAAAAGGAATTCGAAGGTACCAATGGGGCACACAGAAATCGTTAAGCCAAAAGACAGACAAAATGAAACGAAAGAAAACGAAAGAACACAACACTACACTGAAACGTAAAGCTATAGTCACACGAACCATACAAAAACTAGGGTGAGTTCAGGTGCTCCGGAATAGTAATCAACTCCTACTCCAATAGTGGCATCCGTCGTGTTACTCAGTAGAAAAAGCTGGTGTATAGTCTAAAT
>JARWCS010343573.1:0-11421 GCA_034783895.1 Geukensia demissa | reverse complement strand
TGCTCCGGAAGGGTAAGCATCCCCTGTCCTGCGCGCAACACCCGTCGTGGAATCCTAAATCTCAAATCCGGGTTAACTTCAATCCGAGAAGACGTCAACTATTTTTGTATTACCGGTAACAGGTCCATAACTAGTTTAGATACACCGATACCATATTAGTTTTATTGAATCCTGGGTGTTATTTCACCAAAAACATCACTAAACTGAGTATTTTATTAATTAGCGGTATAATATTTTACGATAAATGAACCAAAATTTAGCGTGCAGCATTCTATTATAAATCTCTTAAAACTGCATTTACGTAATTGATGACGTCATTTGTTTACTTGTACATTGAACTATTGCAATCTGACAAAATGCTCTTTTGAACATATTTTGGAATGTCTTGAAGTCATGCAGAATTTTTAAAGGACAGGGGTCGTTAAGTCACATTTTTGTCTGAAGAATTTGGCAAAAAATTAAAAGTGGCTTAAAAGTTGGCAATGGTCTTGTCTGTATTTCTGTCTGCCCCTTAGTATCTTCGAATTCCGGTTATATTTATTATTCTTATTCGTTTGTTTTTGGAAGATTTCTATGAAAAACAATCCAACGTTTTTTTTAGTTTACATGTTCTTCTACGCTCAAATTGCTTTGAATTTGAAAATAGTAAGAAATTACTAAATTTGCGGCAAATTGACACAATTTAGTCAATTTTGATCCAACGTTTTGAATATAGATCCAACAAAAACATCAGAACCAAGCATTGCACAATTTAATATCTATCTATTATATGATTTATAGATAATGCAAGTGTACCAATGTTAAATTGATATTGTGAATGTACATTTCAAGGTGTAACCTCTCATCAGTAGCATTAGAACCAAAACATAGGAAGCCCTAGATGTAGTACAAGAAGTACTCAAATCTAAATAAATCGAAATACAGGAAGCCAAATCCAGGGGTAGGGACAGCTACTATGTAAAATTCGTTTCGAAGCCTTTCTGTGTTTTCAGTGCTTTAGAATTCAAACAAATGCAGCGAATTTCTGTAAAACATTTTTCGATCATTTTGACTAGTCTGACAACTGGCCTGGTGAATACCATTATATCTTCGTCATGGTTTGTGCGCTAATATCCATTTTAAACAAAACAGCTCAAAAAATTGTTTTTACAGAAAATGTTACATTCTTGTTGAATTAGTGAAATGTATCCTGCATGCAGTTTTGGCAAAATTATGACAATAATATAAGTGAAATTAACAACTTATTGTTTTATATAGAAAAAAATGTGATATGATTTTCTATCAGAAAGCCATCAAAAAGTATAATTACAAACATTTAAAGGTTTCCCTACGGAAGCTGTAAAATGCTCAAAAATAAAAAGTGATGATATTCAGATGTAACAAGATTAGTATACCAGGTAAAACAAATAACATTTGAACATAAAAACCACGACATCCACTCGATTACAGGTTCTTGGCTTGGGACCGGCACATTAAGTATGTCGCGAGGTTAAGTTGTTTGTGAGTACACAGCCCCCTAAAATACAACAGCAGACAACAAGACATAACGACCTCGTTAAAGTACTCGCTGTATCTGACAACTAATTAAAATACCAAACAATTGTCCTCTTAAGCTACGACATAGATCAAAACACGTCCGGCTGGATATCATTAATAGCCAAAAGGAAAGAAAAACGAAGGGAATGACAAAAGGGGAACGTTGTGAGCAAAACGGAACATGAAACGGATATTCCATAACGGCATGTGGAGGTGCCAAAATTAAAAAGTATCGACAGTAAGTAGGACAAAAATGTAGCAAAATGTTTACACTAAAATTAGTTTTGATGTAAATTATGGATCAGAGAAGACAATTTTTTAAGATCTTAAAATAATGTTATAAAAACAACCTTTATTTATAAGTTAATTCAAGTAACTGACAAGTCCCATGGGTTATGTTTCAACGATGAGATTTATTTACCAGATTTCTATACAAGTTTGGGTGTGATATTCCGTTTTTTTTCTCATTTTTTTGCAGGTGCAACCAAACTTTAAACTAATATTTTTTATTTATGATATAATTTGGTAAACAAATAAATAAATAATGCGGATGAGAAATTGTCTGTCTTGTCGTATATTACAGTTTTTACTTTACCTTGTGAAACAGATATATTTAAATCCAAAAAATTGCAGCAGCTGCTGTCCTGACAAGCTTTATTTATAGAAAGTTCTGACGGGTAATGACGTAGTGACGGATTTGGAGATGATGTTTTATTTTTGTAAAAACGATTGATTGCCTATAGCTTAACGTCCAGCGGAAAATAATTCATGCACATTCAAAACGTGAACAAATTATCAAACAATAAATCAAATGGGGTGGGCCGGGCCTAAGGACCGGGGAATTTTATAGCCACAGGAAGCCAAATTGGGACTGTATAAGTAGGGGGATGTAGCCTAAGTAACTGGCTACCAACGACAACTCATTATGAGCTATTAAAAATTAGTCCTTAACATGCTGAAAGCGTGGCATTCTCCCAACACGGGAACGACTTTTTATATCACCTTCGAATGACGTTGGTTGAGAATTTAAACATTCCGCCCTACCAACGGACGCCTCTTTAGGAAAAGTTCTACCCCTGGCGGAAAAAAAATCGAGTAGCCTATTTCTTATCCTCGGCTACCCTCAAGATAGTCTTTCCGTCCAACCAACCGACGTACCTTTTGCGGGGGTTTTCCTGCAGGCGAAGAAACAGAACGGCCTTATTCTATAATCCGGCCGCCCTTAGAAGTATTAACTACAAAAATATCGTCAAGATTGCGGTAAGTATTACCAAAATTATCTATTAAACTGATTAAAAAGGATCTTTGTGTACTTTGGTCATAAACTAGGAATCATAACAGTAAAGGAATGTGTCTGCAGGTAAAGGGCACAGTTGGTCCGTTGGAATTCCTACAACCTACCGATAAATTTTATCGCCAAATCTGATGTTAATATTGCCAAGAAGAAAAATTAATTGAAATAATCATACCATCGCAAGTCCAGTAAGTGTATCACTTGTGGTAACCTTTTTCATCCTAGGATTAATCTCGATTACTGTTACAGCAAACATATTTTTATCTGTTTTATCAAATGCCCACTAATAACCTAGAAGATGTCTGTTTCATAGGACTATGGAGAAGGGTTTTAAGGCAGGAAAATCGTAAGTTTCAACAGTTTTAAATGGTTAACCAAAGGCGCGTGATATTTTAAAACATCAAGAGAATTTTTCACAGTCTGAAAATAGTTCATGCGATCTATTGCAGTATTTAATTACACGTTCTTTTATAGTGGTAAGGGCAATAGTCAAATGGACAGAAATTTAGGTTGTATTACAATTACTGGAGCTCAGATAAAATATAATTTGAAAGGTTTCTAATGTAAATAAGTTGGCAAATGCATGGTTAGGACTCCCTAATGTTCAGCAAGACTGGACCTTATTTTTTTCTGTGCCGGTAATATAACTGTAAACTCAAGTGCATGGTTTGGAAGGTAAAAGATTTTAAAAATTCATTCTTAAGTATTAACGACACACCACTACCTCTTTGTTGACAGCTTTGTAGGCTGGTGCAAATACAAACTGGGTAACTAGTTTTTGAAGTATACAACTTGAGATATAAGAATATCTACAACAGTTTTGAATTTTTTTTAGAAAAGCATGCGCATCAAAAGATTTTTAATCGGCCTTCTCTCGTTTACACCATTTTTACAAAAGGAATAAATAGAATCGAATGAATTCACCACACTCTGGTCATCCAATTTTCGAAGGTGGATAATTAGGTCCTGTTTCAGAACGCTTATCAACCTTCGGTTCTCGGCAATGTTTAGGTCTTCAGTACCAACATGGCCACAGGGAACATATCAAATTTCGATGTAGGAAAGTCTCAGTCTGTATGTAGTTTAAATGATAAATAATTCAATATAACATTTCGGTTAGAATTTTTATAAGTATATAAGGTAATATAGGTGGTTCGGTGTTTTTAAAATAGGGAGGTATGAGATTTTGAACGGTGGTGTAATGAAACATTTAATATGTTTATCAAATCTTTACCTTGGATTTTAGAAAATGTTTTTTTACGATCTTCTGCCTGATCAATTTATGGTAAAAAGAGCTGTGATGATACGCCCGCCTTCGTACAGTGGACTGTAATAAGAAATCTTTTGACACTCTTTGAAAATATCATGTAACTCACTTACGGCGATAACATTCTTTTTGCACAGTAACTGATGTCTACCATTGTTTTTAAATATATCTAAAAGTTCCTGAAGTATGTAATTAATGCGCTGTTAAGAGCGTTTAACGATTTTTACAGTAACCATAAGATCTATTTTTAGTGATCTTTTGTTATCAATATCCATGAATTCAATGAAAGAAGTTTTAGATATTTTCCTTGCCTATTATATTATCATAAAAGATTAGCTGTCTGCAGCCTTTTAATCCAGTCCAATTAACGGATTTTACTTCTGTTTTCCTACTGATTATGTGAATTTTTATATGTTTTTGAAAGCAATAAATATGTTCGCTTGTGAACATTTGTTTCCTAGTTCAGCCCACACATTGTATTCCAGTTTGGTTCCGTTCAAGTTAGGATATATATATATAAGGATTTGTTTTTCAATAAATGTTATATGGCAAGCTAGTGAAAAATTTCTACCATTCATTGAAAAATTTTCTGTATTATAAACATTCTTTCGGGTGCAGGTCTGTAATTTTCTGACATTGCACGGTAAACTTTGTGGGTATCCCATGTATCCATGTGAAATTTATAAAACAAATGTGCCACGTTGGCATTACTTTCTTTAAAACAATTTCTAGCTGTAGGGAATTTAGACGTAGAAGAGTAAAAAAAAAACAACAGTTTTTGACGGTTTGATGCGAAAACGGCTTACTATACTGGGTGAAAAGAATTGGGCGCATGGTTTTTATGCACGTAAATATATTAGGTTTAAAGATGTGTTTGTAATTTTTCCAATTATCATAATCATGGAATAAGATAAAGTGAAAATTTAAATAAATGGCCGAAATACGCGATTCTGAATTAGGATCACATAACGGGTTTAGTATAAAAATTAGAAGCTGCCAAAGAAATCGGAAAAAATCTGTCATTGAATTCCGACATAAAGACTAATAGGACAAAACTAACAATTGACTTAAACAGGCGTATCTAGAAAAATTCTAAGTTCCGAGAATTAGCCAGAATTGAGGGGCCCAAATACCAAACATGAATGAATCGGTAAGCAATAGAAATCTAAAAAGGTTGGGTGGAGGGACGAACACACAGACAATCCATAGTTGTAAAAATATGAAGGCATATACTTCAAGCACGAAGATCAGTCTACTACATCCACACAGCACGAGAAAGAAACCCAGCCATAAATATAGAAAAGTGGTATTATTGTCTATGAGAAAGCCATCCCAAACGTGCAATAACTAACATCTACGGGTTGCCCTAAGGTCTTCAATAACGGACACATATCCAAACCCTAAGACAAAATGTAAAAGACCCAAACAATAAAAAGTGATAATATTCAAACGTAACAACTATCGACCAGATTAGTATGCAATGTAAATCAAGTAACATTGAATCATATAACCAACGCCGTACACTGGATTATAGGTTCCTGGCTTTGGACACACACATAAAGTATTTGGCGGGGTTAAACATATCTGCAAGTACTACACCCTCCCACTATCCTGGCTTGGACAGTGGTGTGACAAAACAACATAAAATCCGAACTTTAAAAACCAACTGCATACGATTTAACTTTTAAAGTCGACATAAGTAGGCAGACAATAAATTTAAAACAAAAGACAACAAGATGTATCGTCCTCAATATCATAAAACCTTTTATGTTATAAAATCTTAACTTTGGGTCGAATATGGGGCTTGCCGTACCTACTCTTTTCTAAAGCACATTAATTTTTTATTTGCATTAAATCATGGAAGTATTATATTGAAAAGTACTATAATTGAAAATAAATACATCCGCAGGGATTAATTTGAAAAGCATCTGTAATATAAGTTCATGTCTTTTAGAGATTTGAATTTTTGTTAAATTACGATAAGAATCCACTCAGAATGCTAAATACTTTCGTAAAGTTACAACTGGATAGAATAATAGTCTCCCTATTAATCTATTAAGAATTTTTTGGTGTTTATATTATTGATATTTTCGTTTGTC
Source organism: Geukensia demissa (assembly GCA_034783895.1). Classification (NCBI taxonomy): domain Eukaryota; kingdom Metazoa; phylum Mollusca; class Bivalvia; order Mytilida; family Mytilidae; genus Geukensia; species Geukensia demissa. The sequence goes on along the minus strand of JARWCS010343573.1, from coordinate 5,225 downwards.
GTTTTGCTTGTAATAAGTAATTTAGGTGAGCATTGCATAACAAACCTATCATGGTAAGAAATATGTAGACATGCATTTGTGGTAAACTGACACGTGCTGCGTACTGGTGTCTCTGATAATGACCCTAGTCGTCGGTACTTAGGTGGGATTGTCAAGCCATTTCTAACCAATTAAAACATCGATATATCTACAAAATTTGCATAAATTGCGTAAACAGTAGTCATTTACCTTAATCAATTAAAAATTGTGGTATTTTAATAAAATGCATTGCTTTTCTGGAAACCTTGCTTCATACTTCTTCGGCATAAAAGGGTGGAGAACTTGCATTTCTTTGTTAATGACAAAAATACACCCATTGCGTGGCATTGAACATATATTGCTAAATGCAGAAAATTAAAGTAAACATTCAAAATGATTGATGAAGAGAACATTTAACTGTATTGGGAATAGAAAGTAAGTTTTAATTCTTAAACTAAGAGTTTGTGCAAAGATATATGTTGGCCGATGTTTCATGCGTCAACATTTTCATCCGTTTTTATGTGATGTTTTTACCAAACAACCAATAAAATTACACAATACATAGTATTATGTAATTTTATTTAAAACCAAACACCTTGGCAAGGTCTATTAACGCGAGTTCAGAATATGGGACAGGTAATTCATTAGTTAATATGTATTTATTTGTGAATCATCAAACTAAAACCCCGCATAAATCATCAAGTAGAATAGTTGTTGTTTACTTCCTTTTCAGAAAAAGAGTAGGCTAAAGAATATAAAATATTATTTCTTGATAACACGCAGAACGAAAATGACTAGACTTTCAATGTCAATTAAAACTGAAAAGAAAGAATAAGGAATACATGTATATGCCAGAAAGACACAATCCATTGTGTACTGCATAATTTCTCGTTAAGATGTTGCCTTTAGGTAACTAGATTTCCGTGGGGCACGAAACAAGTTTTTTAAAAAGTGCCTTGCATTTCCTTCTTTTTTCAAACAGATTGTAGTCAAAATCGAAAAACAACGATTGAAAATGCCTTGATTTCACTGCGAACGAATGGCTTTTCTGAATTAACCTTCATCAGGTACGCTCAGAACTAAAATTTTTAAAACAGGTGCGTGGAGAGAGTAGCCTACCGTATTACAGTAATTTTGTTGTCAGACTAAATATATAAGAATTAACAATGAAAAATATAAGAATTAACAATGAAAAATAAAAGAGATAAACTGTATCTTTCTAACATACATTTCAGTACCCAAAATAAATAAGAGCATACAACACAAGCACGTGGAAACTTTTTACGACCTCCACACATCACATGAGAAAAACTCCGTAATGATATTTAAAAAAGAAAGAATATGGAATATATGCCACATCTTTTCTAGATTGTGTGCTGCAAAATTTCTCATGATAGAAATACAGATTTTGTTTTGTCCTTTGAAATCAAGAAAGAAGTCTATATAGATGAACCTGAGAATGTCTTGCAAGCCAGTTTCAATGCTGGTAGACAGAAGTGAATATGCTGTATTAAACACATGTCATAATCGCTATATCAAGAATTTCTTTTAACGTTTTACTTACATAAACAAATAATCAGTTGCTCTCTTTCACTGTGTAAGGTAGTTTCTGTTCTAATTCTCACTGGTACAGATAGATGTAACAACAGAAAATCCGTTCTGTTCTCACTGGTACAGACAAAATACTAATAACAGGAAATTCATTCTGGTTTCATCAGTATAGACAAAGGACTAAAAATATGAAATTCATTCTAGTCTCTTCATAGGGGAAGAAGAAAATTTGGTCACACCGGTACAAACAGAGGGCTAAAATAAAAATACATTCTGGTCTCATCAGTAGACAGAGGAATAACAATAGAAAACTCATTCTAGTCTCACAAGTACAGGAAGAAGACATTCTGGTCTCATCAGTAGACAGAGGAATAACAATAGGAAACTCATTCTAGTCTCACAAGTACAGGAAGGAGACATTCTGGACTCATGAGCACAGACAGAAGACTAACATTTTGGTCAAATCAGAACAGGAAGGGGACTTTCAATAGACAATCGATAAAACACTAAAAAACCAACATCAAGAAAAACATAAATATGATAAAGGAACGATCAAAATCCATTCCTTGCAAAAAGAATTAGAAGATTCGAAGGGTAAGGTAATCCTGTTCCACTAGTGTCACCCGTCGTGTTACTCAGTAGTTAAAGCCACTGTTTAGTCACAATCGATAGTCAAAACCGGTATTGTAACGAATTTATGGTCACGACAGTGGAAAGATATCCATTGTCATTTCTGAAATGGATATTTTTTAAATAAGTAGGCCAAACCACGATGGTGAACGTAAAATTTTCGGAGTGATGACATTAATCTTTCCACGAACAATCCTTGGTTCAGTTTCTTTCATGTCAGCAGCAACCCTCTATCGACCTAAACCACTCCACCACCTATAGAATATAGCTTTCGGTGACCGTGTGATGCCTTTCCACGTCAGCGTATCTAGAGATAGAGCACAGATGTATTGTTGCGTTCAGATTGTATTTTTCATTTTTGCAGGCAACACGGGGGCGGCCGGGGTATAAATATAGGCCGTTCGGTTTTTCCGCCCGCAGGTAAATCCGATGCTAAAGGGGGCGGGATGTATAAATACTCAGCCATACCGACAGCTGCCGGGGTTTAAACAATCGGGTGCTCGGTTTCTCCTTCAAAAGGTAGAACCTTTGTAAAAGGGCATCCGTCTTTTGGGAGGGATGTATAACTTCGGAGGTTACGTAAAACTGTCGGTTCTTTGTTGGAAGAAATGTCACGCTCTCAGCACTATAAAAAACCCTTTGCAACAACTCGTTTTGAGGGTTTGTTTGTGGCCAGTTGCAAAGGGTAAATTTCCCGCCCATACTCAAACCATCCGAATTTAGTATTCTGTGACCAAAAAATTCCAAGGCCTGACATCATCCCCCCCTTTTATAATTTATTGTTTAGCTTCATTCCGTTCTGAAAATTTATGAAATATTTGCCGCTAGACGTGAAACAATCAACCATGGATTTCCTCTAATGATACCATTATCCCATTCTATTAGACAAACACTTTACACGTTATACTTGTCCCAAATATCTTTATCTTTAACTATTTTTTCCTTACAAATAAGCCTTATGAAAATGAAAATAAATGGGGTAAATGTAAGAGAGACTGCACTCCAACCACAAGAAAAGCAAAGGGAATTTACAAATCTAGAAGTCTCCACAAGAATACCACTCCTTGTGAAATGCTCGACCAAAATAAAAATGTGTATACGTTAAATAATACTGCTCCTACTTGATATTATCAAATAATACTGCTCCTACTGATATTATCAAATAATACTGCTCCTACTTGATATTATCAAATAATACTGCTCCTACTTGATATTATCAAATAATACTGCTCATTATCAAATAATACTGCTCCTACTTGATATTAACAAAAGTGTAAATGTTACAAAACATATAACAAAACGACAAACCTATGACCACAATTCATGACCTGGGACAGACACGTTAGATCCCAGCCCTCTCCCCAACGATCCGAGGAAGAAATCAAAGATAACAAAAGCAGTAACAGACAACTATAAAAATCAAAGAGAAATCCGCCCAATCCGACAAGTGAGTACAAGTGGTCTTAATTACAATAAATACTTTTTTAAAAAAATATATGCAAAAAGAAGATACGTCTCTTATGAATGCTCGTAGTTAATGAAAGCAGTCCCGGGGTGAGTTTCAGAGAATATGAAATCAAGCCTCTCAACACGAGATGTCATCAAACACAGCATGCCCGACAATTTAATACTGTATTGTCAATAATCGTGAGGACGGACGAGATGGATGCGATGTCATATCTATTAATATCTATGTAAGGAAGCGATAAGTTTATTAATATTTGTACCAACAAAAACAACAAGTTTTAATGTTCTGACTAAAAGTCGAACCTGCACCTTTTATGGACACGTTTGTTGAACGGTGAGATTCAATGGATAATTTTAAAATTTATGAGCTTTATATGTAATGTTTCCATAGAACGAAGGATTAGATATCCCTTGTCGTATCAAAATTCTATTTTTGCAGCCGTATATTTGAATTAAATCTTTGTAACAATTATAAAATTTTATAAAAGTTTTGTAAAGCTTGTGATATCTGTATCCCTGCTGCAAAAAATTACAGTAAGATGTAGGTTCCTGAAACTGTAGTGCAAACCGAACTTGTTGTGAAATGTAAAAACAATACGAAGGCCAAAGGCACGTCGCTAGCAAGAAACGAAAGTTTTAATGTTATATTTAGTCGCCCTTATTTCCTTTGCTGTTTGAACTTCTTAATTGCAAAGCCTGTATTGAAAAATGTATTTGTTGCATTTTATGTTAGATATTTGATATTGAAATTAGTTATTATTGTTAATTGTACTATCTCGTATTTAAATACCTTGCTGTATTTTTTAAAATTTTTATGTAAATAAATTGTATGGAGAGGATTATGTAAGTGCGATAACTTGTTCTTTACACAATAAAATTTGTTTGAACTAAAGATAGATAACTATAGGAAAAGAAAAATCGCCCCCCTGTATCATAAATTTTATGTACACTACGTCTCTGTCATGTTCCGGCTTGTTCGTGTTCTCGAGATTGCTCGTGTCGGCCTTTTTATTCTTTCGCTTCCTCTTTAACCTTTTCAGCTATTCATTTGTATAAAAAATCAAGTGCTTCCTCAAAACTTATTATTATTTTAAAATCATGAAAACTATACCATTCTTGATAAGAGATATTCAAAGACAATTTCACCTTATCTGGTACATTAGTAGTATCCGTACAAATGAAACGATTTCTTGTACACCTTCCATTGGACTGTAAACTGTATGAAAAGATAAATCAATATAAATATATAAAGATTTGTCTTTTCTTTTGTTTTTACAGAAAGATGACCGTCAACACTGTAATTGTTTTTGTTTATATGTGGTGTGGGATTGATTTTGGGGGTTCCAGCTCCCCCCGTTTTTTTATGAGGGGCCAAAAGGGGCTTTTTAATATTTGTTGCAGTAATTATGTCTCCCAAACGAAGTTGGGAGACATATTGTTTTTGCTCCGTTTCTTATTATTATTATTATTATTGTATATTATATATGGGAAGATTTTCTAATATTACTTCATTGGTTGAAACAGTCACGAGAACGATCGACTCGGTTTTACTATTTTTA
>JARWCS010343563.1:0-11421 GCA_034783895.1 Geukensia demissa | reverse complement strand
CTACTTATCTAAGGATTTCTCAAGGAGAGATTAGAGTCATCATTCCGGAGTTTTTTCCATGGCCATCATTATTTTGTGGACCGGAAAGTGAATTTGTACAGTAAACTAAGAAAACATATCTGCTTTAATGCATATCAATACCACATCTGCTATTTGTATATTAATACATAACGATACGCCTTGTTATGAATATATATATAACCCTGATCAAACTTTTTAATCATGTTTAAATTTTCTACTGGTTTTGTGGTTAAGTCCTAACCAGACTCACATTTAAGAAGAAGGTAGACTAGTGTAGTAACATCGACATTCTCAATGGGTCACATGTTACCTAAAAATATGTTGAGGTTTAACTATCGTTTGAACGGTTAATTATATCAGATATTATCGCATTATTCCTTTCGCTAATGATTTAAGAACTTTTGATTTAGTTATATGTTCAGCCCTTACTACACGTGTAACATAAAGCAATGTCCTGAGGAAATTATTGTCAGCAAACTTTGTTAACGGTCAGTAGTTTGCGTGGCTGTCTCGTCAACTGACATTTCATGTAAAATTCTTTAAAAATCTAAAAAGAAAACATGCTAAAAGTTCAAACTTTGTAAGCTTGTCTAAAAGGAATGTTTCTATAAATGTTTAAAATATAGGTTAACTATTCTTCACAAAAAGAAAATTATCATAGAAAAATTGTTTGTTTGCTTTCATTTCTAATCAGAAATTACACCAGTGAGTAAAACGCCTTTCAATTTTATAACAAAACCAGACAATCAATGAATGCTCTTTTAACCCCCACCTATAGCCATTCATTAATTATTTTGATAGATATCTTTAGTATTTTTAGTAATCAAATGCTGCAGTTTCGATATATACCTAAATTTAACCTAACTGTGTTAGGGATGAATTTTGTACCTGCAAATTTTTGTCCTTCCCTCAATGGGATTCGAACTCACGCTGCTGTGACATCTCTGGCTTCTGTTGCACTGTGTCCAGCGCCGTAGACCACTCGGCCACCTATATATATATATATATATATATTTCGTCTTGTGATTTTATATTTTAATTGATTAGATTGTCATGGACGGATAATGCCGTTATCAGAAAATATTTTTTGTCCATCGTGTCCTGTCGTCAGCATTTGAAATAAAGTGTCGGCTTTCATTTTAAAAAATAACAATCGTCAATTGCTGATGTCGCATATTTTGACGATTGATAGCCCATTGAAGTCGCTCGTTACAATGAGATGGTGTGAAATTGGACCACTGGAAGTATAATACGTCAGGTTAAGACTATTCAATCGACACCTACTCGGTCTTTGCATAATAGTGACGTGCAGTATGACTTGCATAGAGGAACCCGTTTTGCAGATGATGTCGTAAGATGTAGCGATCTCGATGCCGTGTTTTTTATTTGGGGCGACCAGTGCTTGGACGATCATTTGAACTGTTTCTTGTATTGCATCGTTCAGGTAGACGTTGAATGGTGCCTACATTGAGTTAAATGCAACAATTTGAGGCCGCTGACGTCATGAGTTCACTTGAGTCTTTACACGTCTGAAATACCCCTAAAGAACTATGGATTCAACTTGTATTTTTAATCATTTTGAAATTTTTACGCGGAACGTGAACTAACATTAAGACGTCAGAGCTAACGAGTGCTGTCGGCCGTAACGGAGATTTTAAACATAATCCCAATATTATTTCATTGTAATTCACCTGAACCGAAAAAAAATATATTTCTATGTTCTTGAAAGTTCAAATTTTCGAAATGTGCGACGTTTCTTTGTGATAAAGGTTATGTTAAATATTGTAAAAAACGATAAATTAAATAATTATACTACAACAACAAGAAAAGGGAATTTGAAATCCAACATTAACCCACAAGAATAAATGCTAAACATCTACACAACACAACACAACAGCACAACAACAACAACAGCAACAACAACAACAACAAAAACAAAACAGAACAAACAACAAAAAACCCCCAAAGCACGCACAAAAAACCCTCCAAAAACCAGAAATTTTGATAAATTTGGTAATTACGAAAAAAGCATTTTATAAGGAGGAATTAGGAGATACTTTCTACAGAAAACTTATGGGAAAAAGAAAAAGATGGGATTATAAGGATGGATAGTTGGACGGACAGACTGAATTATTCTTTTGTTGCGAGAGGTATAACAATAACGATTTCGAGGATCATACGTTAAACACTTGAAAAATTATGCTTATAATAAAAATTTGTGTGATCATATTTCAAAATTTATATCAAGGATTTTGTACCTGGACAACGACTGCTTTGAAATAACCTATTATTTTCAAAGAAACCAGATTTTGATGAGTGTTGACAAAACAATGAGACAAAATATCTTTCGATAATGTCCATCTGTTTTCATTAACTTCCCTTGAACAAGCACTTTAATATATTGCATCAGAAATTTGATGTCTTCGACTCACGTTTGAATTCACCATAATACAATTTTTGAAAGTTTTAAATCACGTAAAAGTTAGAGTTCAACAACTATCATGAAGTCATTTGTTTTTGACTTTTGGAATCGTCCGATTATTCCTGGGAATCACCAGATGTATAAAATTTGGAATTTCCTTAAATACAATAATAAGCTTATCAACAAATTTACGTTAAAATCGGTGTAGTCATTAAGTAGACAGGTAAGAAAGAACAACCATAGTTATACCTTTTCGAATTTATTTTCCTGTCGTTTATTTAAACGTGGAAGGGGGCGTTTACCGAAATGTTTGTTATCTTGCTTCAATTTTTTATTCGCGTTATAAAAACAACAGTGGCGAAACATTAAAATGTCCATTGTAATAATCTGAATTGAAATAAATGTAAAGCTAGTAACAACTACGTTTTATAATGCACAATTTAAGGCATTTTCAGAAATACTCTGCAATTTATTACTCTTATAAAGTTTTTTCGCCGCTCCAAGACGCGACGGATTTTATTTCGTTCATGTAAATGTCAAGTTACACAGGTATTTTTCTATGCAGAATGAAGTACTTGGGAGTATTTTTGATGTGTTTTTTGCTCTCTGGAGCTCGGGCTAATGTTGTCGACACACTGCAGTCTGTAGGAAACACTGTTTTGGATTATGGTAAGCAGGCCCTCCAGAGTGCATTAGATACATTGTCTACCGATGGTATAAAGTCTCTTGTACAAGCTGGAGCTTCTGGTAAGAGTCAACTTTGTTTAAAACCATAAGTTTAAGAGTGTTATTATGTGTTAACTATAAACTGATATTTTCAAAATCATAAATATAATAATAGCTTACTGTCTGCTGGTCGTGAAGCATAAGATTTTTTTCTTGTTCACGGTTACACCTTTAAGTATCAGTGTTGGCTTGTCCGGCAAATACTTTCATCCCTTGAAAGTTCGTGGAATATATTATTATTTTCGGGACAATATTCACAATGTAATATAACGTAAGTGAAAAAAATAATCACCCATTTATTGCCAAAATATCTACCAAAAACTATATTACGTATTTATAAAATATTAAACCTGTATGAAGAAAGACGTAGCAACCACCTTCGGAAAACAAATACATATTATTTGTTACTTCATAATTTAGGATCGAAATGGTCGATAAAATGACTATTTTATACAACATTTGTCATTTATATCATATTTTAGAGTATATTTGTATTGGAAAATTATGTCGACATCATATTGGACAACGCTTTTTGCATTTTGTTTTACATCATTTATTTAAAGTTTTATTCTCGGTAATTTCCCAAAACGTTCATTAAGGAATCAACACAAAAAATATATTGCGTCAAAAAACAAAAAACGAGTCCAACAACAACAACAACAAAAAAAAGAATGTGCATGGGTCTTATAACCACCACACTTGTTAGCATCCTGTATTGTTTTTTAATTAGCTGCAAGTAGTTTGTGCGGTCTCAACCAAGTAACACAAGATTAACAATATTTATACAAAATCTATGTATAAAAACCACAGTTTGTTTTTCTAGTAATTTCATTTTTCTTTTATACCAGCACTGTTAAGTTCACTATTTGGAAAACGTGAAGTTAGGTGAGTTTTATTTTAATTGTTCAGTCTTTGGCAAATTTGAAAATGATACTGATGTCACCCATTAAAGAACGCGGGTGTTTCTCATCTTGCCATTATAGTTCGTATAAGTGTACATTCTTCACTATTACTTTTCGTTCAGGTAAAAAAATATAGAACACAGGTGTTTCTCAACTATAGTTCCTCTAAGCGTATGTCTTCCTAATGCTTTTCGTTCAGGTCAAGATATTTTTCTTGTCTAAGATAATGAAATATAATGTCTTTCGACTTGAAATGTCTGCCAAAGGTAACAAGGGTTAATTGAGGTTTTTCCATAATTTTTCGACTGTCCTTCTTCAACATTTCTCATTTGAAATTTTTCTACAGAAACAACTAAATTTATTGCAATCAAACATGGCACACATGTTTTGATGACGCGCTGACTACGCCTTGTTACTTTTTGAATGCTCTGTTTTCAAAGATCTCTTTCAGTTGGAGACATAGTTTAACAAGAAACCTTACTGGAAATACAAACAAAAACACATCTTGTGAGACCGAATGCAATAAAACACAACACGTCATGTTGTCGTTGTTTAAATAGTCATTTATCGTTATTCGTGAAGAGATATGGGATAAATGCTCTCCAACCACGAGAAAAACAGAGGAATTTACAAACCTGGAGGTCTCCACAAGGCCTTCAACATGGGTGGAATACCACTCTTTGGGAAAAGCTCTTAATCGCCCCAAAATAAAAAAGTCGTGTATGCGTAAAATAATACTGCTCTTACCTGAATATTATAAAAATGTACATTAAACAGAACAAAAACACAACGACAAAACTATAAAACTATGACCACAAAAAATCAAAGAAAACAAAAACAGTAACCGACGAACTATAAAAAATCAAACAGAAAATCACCTAATCCGACTAGAGAGTACCTTAATTACAATAAATATACTTAACAAAAATACATGTACATGCAAAAAGAAGATACATCTCCATGAATGCTCGCAGTTACGGAAAGCAAGCTCAGGGTGAAATTCCTGATGATAAAACATGAAGCCTCTCAGCATTAGATGTCATCAAACAAAGTATGTCTGACGATTAAAAATTGTGTTGTCAATAAATGTTAAGAATGACAAGATGGATGCATTGCCAGATGTATTGATATTTTTGTAATGATACGATCACAGTTTGTTAATATCTGTACCAACAAAAAGAAGTTTTAATGTCTTGACTACAACGTCGAATTTTTACCCTTTGTGGATAAGTTTGTTTAACGGAACGGTGAGATTCAAGGGATCATCTTTACGTTGGTAAGCCGTAAATTTGAAGGCCGTATTGGGACCCGTGGAAGTGTAATGGTGGATTGCTGTCTCATGAACAATCATGCCACATCTTCTTTTTTATATGATTGGTCTTTAGAGATGTTGGCCAAGTGTTCTTACTTTAGTGTCAATAATATGACCGCTAGGCAGGAACGTAGATTGAAATGGGTCCAAAAAAGGCGATCTTTATGCGAACCACTTAATGGGTGACACCAAACATGGAATGAACGTTTTTTTTTTATAAATTGCTTACTTAACAATCTTGTTTAGATGCTGATCCGTCATGCTAGATAGTTTCAAGCCTTGGTTTAGTTTGATATTGTACCATATGTGAAATTGATACAAAAGTCTTTTCTTGAGAACCACTTAGTGGATCAAAATCAAATATAACATGTTTGCTCCTTATGATCAGGTACTGCCCAAGTGTTGTTACACTGCTGTTGTGGATTCTTCCTAGATGGAAATTAGGTTTTACTAATTACTCTATAGAAATTGTGAAAATGTAAAATGAACTTAATGATTTCTCCTTATACCGTCCCTTTTTTGTCCAGAATGACCTTCTTCCTAGCACGATGGCCGCCACATACATCGTAATCTTAATATTTTCATAGATACCTTTACTTTTAATGTTTTTCTCTAAAAACTCGGAGACAATTGCCATCCACACATTAATATAATTTTTAAATGATTGGTCCTGTACCATCTAGCAACACTGCTAATCAAACAAGATGGCCACCGAAACTAATGAGCCAATTAAAAAACAAACTTGTGTTGAATATGCCTTTGTCAAAATTATGTTAACCATACCTGTCCACCCTTCAAGCAATTTGGATTTAGGTGAGTGATTCACTGAATGTTGAGTACTGCAAATGTATGATGATTAAAGGTGTACACAAAATTTTTTAATGTATAATTTGCAAATAACCTCGCCAGCTTCGTTTTTTCAACATTTAAAGGAACTGAAATGAACTTTACTGTCAACAAACAATACTGTTAATATGAAAAATTAAATACTATAAACAAAAACAGAAGGGAACAACATATCGTGTAATAAAACACACACTTTTTGAAACTATTTAAATAAAGGCTACATTTTCATGTATCCAATGACAATAATAAAAATTATTTTTGAAATACTTAGCCCAGAACATATTCAAGCATATATGTTATTGAAAGAAGAGGCACAGAAAGTTGAGAAGGTGCTAAAGAGCTACAGCCATGAAATTCAGCTGATATATGACCACATAAACTCTTTGGAATATCTAAGTGGTGACATCAAGGCTTTCTTTGACAAAATCAAAAATGTGAAAGGTTGTATCAAATACATTTTTAAAGTAAAAATAATTATTTTGAATTGTTTAGATTACCAATACAATAAAGTTATGTTTTATACAAGATAAAAATAAAAATTGTACAAATCGGACACTTTATAACTGAAAAATCTCCACAATGGATGAATGATACATTGTTGTTCGATTTATTATTGCAGCATTGTCATGTGCTGTAAATAACATATTATTCAATTCAATGATTCAGGTTACACCCAGGTGTTTACGTTTTCCTTTTAACCATTGTTTTTTTACCAAATTGATAAGAAAGTTTTAGAAATTTCACAAACCGAAGGACGAATGTTTTAATACCGCACCTATACAAGTCGCGTGATACCAAAAAGAGTGAATAATATCACATATAATATCGCTTGTTAGTTGATTGTCTACGGAAAGAAGATAACATAATTGGTCAAAAACCACTGCACACTGCAACAATCACTAGTCAACAACCTACAAAAGCAACTTAGACCTAGTTACTCTTTATTAGTATAGACACTGACACGCTCCTTGCACGTAAGAAACCCTTTTGTAGTTTTCGAAAAAGAGAAGGCTAATGCCGCTACAAAAGGCCAAATTTTCCGTCACTACCCATCACTCCCTTTTTCCAGTGGCAGTCAAAAACCGTTGCCCTGTTGCCTCCCAAGCCACCCCTTTTCGATATTGATAATTGTTGAACTTGTTCTCGTCCTAAATATGCATGGAATATTTGGACTTAAGCAACCAACAATCAATCAATCAATCAAACAACGAAAATGATATTCTATACGTGATTGTACAATAGAAACGAGCAAAAAGGGAAGAATTGTAGTTCTGTTATGGTAAACCAATCCGGCAGGATAAGCATCATATTTCTTATGCGGCACAGCATCTGTCCTGAAGTATTTTAGGTTTAAACTGAAAACAAGATGCATAATATAGACAGATATATATATATAAAGGCAGATGTGATTCATCAAAAAAATATAAATTACGATCGTTTGTTTGTTGAAAACTTGAACGGGATTTCCCGAAGTTTCAGAGTACTTTTGAGAATGCTTACGCAGATACCAACGATTTGTCTTACTTAGATTCAGATTTAAAAATCATTTATAAATTCCTTGTCTGTTTGAAGATGGAGGATGGAAATCAGAAATATGAACAATCTTTAATGGGTGGTGGTTTTAGAAGTTTTCTGGAAGTGAATTGCCCTTTGCCTAATACAATTGTTGGTAGAGGTTGGTAATTTTACTTGTATGTATACGGTGTTTCATTTATACATTTAAGTGTTTTATACAAATTATATAAATACTTGTTACATTTAGGGTTTCTCATGTAATTATACAAAAATATACAGAGGAAAGGAAAAATTTTGAGCCACATGACAACAGGGACCTTTGTCAAATTTATAAAACAATTAACAAAAACTAAAACATCTTAAATTTAATATTTCAAACTTTAATATGAAAAAACAAGGAGACATAATTTAGGTGGCCCCACAAACCTAGACATCATTATTGGAGTAACTCAAAACGATGAAATATGTAAATGGTAATATCATAAAAGTGACTCCTCAAACTAAAAGTGAAATCATTTGTGCGTAAAGGTAATCATAGTCTGTTCCGCAAACACATGTTCTTGAATTGATAAACAACACGATTGATATTATCTATTCGAATGTACAAATATTTAACAGAGAGCAATTCAAATATGAAATAAATACTACAAACATACGATCCACATTTTGCACAAGTTTATAATAAATATTCAAAAACAGATTTAACAGCCTGTAATGCGCTTCACTAGATTAACCTTCATTGGACACGCTAGTGTAAAAAAGGAAGATCAGTCAGTCAAACTTTATGCTTTTCCAGTTACATAAATGTACCAAATGAAATATACATTTCAAGACGTAATGACCGGCGATAAGCCAAATATAATGATACCAATCAGGAAATATGTTGACACGATGTAAACTGTATCTTTCCAACATACATTCCAGTACCCGAAAATAAAACAAAGAACTCAATTCGGTAAAACGAAAACAAAATGTGGCTTGCTCAAGTCTTTTGAAAGATGTGGTCTGCATTCTGATATTAGATCTTTCTGGCTAAATTATATTTGTTTATACAGGTCATCCTTCTGAAAAGCTTAACATTTCTGTCACAACTGACGGACAGAGATGGAGCCAAGAGAAAACACTTGTCCTTTATGACTCAAAGTGTCAGACATGTGATGAAAACGGTCAGTGCAAAACAAAGGTATGTTGTACAGTGCAAATATCGATTTATGCCCAGTCACTCTAAAATTAAATATTTACAATTTCGAATGTGCTGATTTTACGACTATGTGTTTCAACTTTTCACAATCCCAGTCAACGTTTATGACAGACTATTGAACTGATTTGTATTTAGTTTATTTCAGGGTTAGGATCTCCACCCTGTTGTTAAGCAAACTTTTTGGATATTTGACTTAACTGTAGTTAATTCTGATATATTCCGATGCTTACTGAAAAGATTTCAGGAGAGTATGTACTTGCCTGTGTTTGCCGGTCGCTTCGAAACAAATAAATTTGAATAAAGTGACTTGTCTCATTCAGGAGTAATGCGCCTAAATTGTTATATTATTCGTTTTCGGGTGTTTATCTTCTTCTTTTGGGAAATTGTCTCCATATTTATGTCCCACCTTCTGTCTTCTGGATTTTCTTATACATTTGTGTCATTTGACTTAGTACCATATTTGTCACATTTGTTTATCATCATGAGACAAAGTGTCGCAAATATTCTTGACACCAGTATAACCTTGGCCTTGGACCTCAAGATAAGATTTAAAGGTTTTTTGACGTGGCCTCGTGTCTCGACCAGAATGTTATTGTCCTTTGATATATGCATACCATATTTAGAATTTAGCAAATGGATGCTGACCATAAGAAAACGTGTTTCTTGACTGATATGACCTAATATTTGACCTCAAGATCACATATGTAGGTTTTTTTGTTTGGCTTCATATCGGGGCCACACTTTTATTTGTCTTTTGAAATAGGATTTAAATTTTTGTGTGTGAATTAATCTTCATGAAACGTTTTGTCGTGTACATTCATTACTCCTATGACCTTGACCTGTGACCTCAAGGGTAAACTATTCTTTATTTGACATAGCCTTTTGACTTGATAAAGGTGTGTCTTTTGATGTAGGTTTTCCATTCGTTTGGTGTACGAGTGAGAGACGATGTGTTGAAACCCCACCTAACGACACAAGCACACAATTTTGGCAATAATCCCGATGCGGTAATAACCCCATGATGGAATATAAATGAGTTGCATATATTAATGATCCAATTACGACCTTTACCATTTGATCTTGAGGTCAAGTAATTTGACATAGATTCATATCCCGGCCTCATCATTTATGTCTTTTGATATAGGGTTTCCATTTTTGTGTAGCTGGATCACCACAAGATAATGTGCCACGTACATTCATGATCCTTATCTAACCTTGACCTTTCGCCTCAAGGTAAAATATTCAATATTTGACAAAAGTTCATGTGTGGTCCTTAACATTTTAGTTTTGATGTGGGGTTTCTGTTAGTGCGTATGTCAGAACTTTTTTGTCTTTTGATGTTAGCATGCCTTTTCTACTACAATTTTACAATATACTCGTACTTCCAATATGCGACGGGGAAACATATATTTTAGTATTCTAAAACAGACATTGAGTTTACGAATATTTGAGCTTCAATATCTACGTCTTGATGATTGTAATGAAGCGCAACTGATGTTGTTATGGATCATGCCCTCAAGGTAATTCTACGGACATTTTGTACCTGTTTTTGTTAAATTAGCAAAGTAAAGATCCAACTTTTTCCAATCTTATAAAAATACGCTTTTGTTATCATACAATAAATTTTAGTTTCTTTTTGGATTTCCTTTTTTTCTTAAAAAAAACTTTTAAAAGGATAGATAACGCTTTGAAATTTCAATTAAATGCACTATATTTTGATTATTTTGTTTTTTACCGAGTCAGCAAGAACCCAAATCCCCAATTTTGTTTATTTTTTTTAATTTTCGAAAATGAATTGAAAAATCAATTACAACAATTTCATTTCAAAATTCGATTTCCTCTTTTTTATCTGAAAAATAATGCGTGAGCTATGTATGATTTGTATGAATAGCCCATGATATACCAGCGTCGACTCAAAATCATGGTGGATGACGCACAGATTTGTTCTTGTTTTTTTAAATGACATAGTATAGACTTCAGTTCGCAATGTATGAAAAACAATCTTTTTATAGCAAGTTAGTTGCTTTAATGATATAATTTTTTCTCTTCCTTATGTGACCTTGGTCTTTAATTAATTTTCTAAACTCTTTCAATTTGTACAATCTGACGAGAAGAAAGATAACCAACAGATAAAATTTTAAAATACAAAATTATCAATGTTGAATTAATATGGAGAGTTTTGGTATGTCATATGTACATCTCAAAGAGTAGCCTCTGGTCCAAACATAGCAAAAAAGCAAACGATTCCAAACAAATCGAAATGGAAAGCCAAATCCGACGGTAGAGATAACTGTTATGTGCTATTATTTTCGAGGCCGTGACTTAGAATTTTTACAAATGCAGCAAATTTCATGTCAGACAAAGGAATTCGAAGATACCAAAGGGACAGCTAGAAATCGTTAAGTCAGAAGACAGACAAGACCATAGCCAACAAAATGAAACGAAAGACAAACATAGAACACACAACACTACACTG
>JARWCS010343543.1:0-11422 GCA_034783895.1 Geukensia demissa | reverse complement strand
GCGTGGATAAGGCTTTGATTTGTTGATTAATTTCCACTAAATTTTTAGAAGTTATCATTCATAGTTAATGCTTGAATTGTTCGATTTTTGACAAATTTGTGGGAAAGGGGGGGGGGGCACTTTTTCACATGCCGCCTGGGTAGCGTTTTCATTATTACATTAATTGTACCATATCTCGGTGTGCAGAATATGAGAGCTCACTCGGAGGTTCTTTTGTTGAAATCAAATTTTGGTTGAATGATCATCTGCCAAAATTGTATCCAGCATCATCTCCAGCCAACACTATGGGAATTTCACATAAAAATCTTGTTCAAAACTGTTCATCTGATTGGAACCAAACTTTAACTGAATGGTCTTCTTATCAAAAACTGCATATCCACTAACTTAAAAGATGGCCACCAAAGCCGAACTAGATTAAACATAAGATATTGGGGACATTCCTGTGAAACTACAATCAAACCTTATGGAATGGTCCTCTTTCAGGTGTGGGCTCCTGGGAGCTCTAATGTACTTGGTTTCACTATGAAAGGCTTATAATATACTACCGACAAGTAAAAGCAATTGTTACAGGTCCGTTAAACAGGCTGTGATTAGTGAATGATCTTCGACCAGAGCAAAATAAATCCTAATTGTATGATGTTAAGTTCAAATTCTGATTGACATGATAAAACAGTCATCGTTAGTTTACTTTGAGTCATGGCCGTAGATACACGTAGATCTTCAGTAATGGAAAAGATCCACAACGCAAGGCAAGCTGTGTATATAAAAGGCAAAAAAATGCGACGACAAACATGAAATACTACGAGAAATTTGTTCGAACATTGGATCATATATGAAATTGACATCAGATTTTGATTGGACGTAGTTCTTTTCTTAATCTTTCAAAATTAACGTATAAGCAATGGTGTTCTAGTTTCTTGTGAGTTTCTAGTTTAAATTGCAAGATGGGCTACAGACATTGTCTCTAAAACTCTTGCATTTCAAATTGTCAAGGGGGTGTAAATTGTAATTATAGAATTCGTAACCTGACAAATGCAGTTATATCGTTGTTCAAATTGTATGACACAGACCGCCTTTTTCACAGAAACACTTTTATCTCCAACTGTTAAAAAATCTCGTTTCGTGCACTTGACGTGCGATAGTCCGTGTTAAACTTTTTGTAGATGTCCTAAGATTAAAGAGGGAATTAAGGCAGTATATACTTGTGGATCATCAGCCAGACATAGTTGAGATAGGTTAAGATCTTGATTTAGACTATAGTAGTCATTGGATAGAAGAGGGAAATTTAGTCCTGTGACCACCCACCAACCAAGATGGTTGTCAAGGCTAATCAGTATTTTAAATCTATTCTTGTCTAGACAACTTGTACTATTGAACTGAATAAAATTGTCATTTGATGGTCCTTGCAGGCTAGTTGTTCATTTTGGTACAACGTTGTGTAGAAATGACCACTCTTCTGCTAGACTATGTTTTGGTTCAACCTAACACCTTTAAGGTACCAGCTGTGCATGTAATCGACTCCGTCTCCATGCAGGGAGGCTCAAGTTTATGGTTTTTCAGTTGTTTCTTTTTTAAGGCCTATTGTGGGAGAATTGGTATTCATTTTACCAGATAAAGTATTTATACAAATTTTTAAAGCAATAAAGTAATGGTCTTTTAATTGAAAATGTAGTCTTTAATATTAAAGTTTGGGTGTCCCTGTAACAATGAATTAAAAATGGGATATCACATCCAACCTTTTCTAGAAATGCTGTTAATAAAGCTCGCAAATTTCTACAGAATCCGTTAGGACTTATCGGTTGTCTGAATAAGCTTTAGCGTAGGGTTGTCTTATAACACTATTAGGTTTTTGAAAATTGTGTAGTTTGAATTCAACATCGACACTAACATCAAAACTAAAGTTTATTCAATGTTTTGTCCTACATTTGTGTCAATACTACTTTATTTTGGAATTTGTACGATGGCTTGTTTTCTTAAACTAATAATGATATTCTTGAAATAAATTTAGCTTAACGTGTTTTGATTGATGTCCTGGTATATTATTTTTTTTTAATTAGCTGCCGGAAACAGCAAGTACTTTTTCAGGTCTGTTCATCTTGTTTTATTTGTATTTGTCTTTATACTGTTTATTGACTTCAATTTAAGCAGTTAAGTTGATTTTAAAGATTTGATTTTATGTCGTATTGTCTAATCACTGTCCCACATTGCGCTCACAAACATGTTAAGAGCCGCTATGCTTTATGTGCCTGACCTACGAACTGTAGTCTAGTGGATTGCGTAGTGGTTTATTGTTGTTCGTTCTACACTGTGAGCTTAATTGCTTGATTGTTGTTATATTTGAATAGCCAAACATTTTGTTTTTGAGACCTTTTTACAAATTGCCTTACGATGTGGATATTTGTGCATTGTTGAAAGTCTAAAAGTTACATGTAGATATTACTACGATCCCGACAGACCGAAATCCCTAGACTTGGGGAGATGGTATATGTTGGGTTGTTTGTAATAAGGACCTTTCCGGCGGTGGTCTCATAGACATGTCTTTATTGAACAACTCCAATTGTTGTGACTACCTGGTACAAATGGTCATTTTAATCTGTGTTAAGTTTATCCGAAAACCCACTGATAACCACAGCCTGATTTTTTCTTGGATTAACCAATCACAAACAGATTTTGTTATTTCAGTTTTCAAAGTAGATCATGGTTTTTTTCAAAACAAGATAATTTTCGCATTTGTTAAACATATGTTTAGAGTTATCTCTCTTTAAACAAGAGTGGAAAATAAAGAATTTTTTTTAACTTGATTTTTTGCGGTTTCCAAAACAATTGCCATGTATCTAGGTTAACGGACATCCTGCATCGCCAACGAACTGACCATTGGTTGGTTAAATTGGAATGTTTCATGGATAGATCGATCGATTCGAGTTAGTGATACAAACTCCTATGGCCCACGATTCGAGACCACTTTGCTAAGACAAATGTCGATGATCAAAGCCTAGTATGGCACAAAGTGTAGGGTTAGATTTTAAACTTGAATACACTAGAAAAATAGGTCGGAAAATATATTACGAATTGCAGCAGAACTCAGGTAAAAAGGTTTCGACATGTATTCAATGACTCCGACCAGCCTACAAAGATGACTATCATATAGAACTGGAACGCTTCTAGAATCGTTTAAGTTTTTTGATAAACAATTTTTTCAAGTATTATTGAATTGGTCTTGTCACAATATTCATTAGTAAAATTTCTATGTATCTATCAGTATCATGGAGATCATTAGTTATTACAGTAATGAGGACATTCCAAAAAAAAAGAAAAAAATGATATGCATCTTCATTAACCGCAAGAGCATTTTTGGCCATTTATCACATTTATTTTTTAGATTGACTTTCAATGAACTATACATTGATATCGGTGTCTCGTATGGACATTAAGCATCATTCATTAAATCAATCAATATATTAAGACTCCGATTACCCTCGCCATAATACTCTGGGGCTTTGATATTGTTATTTCTAATTCTTTTTCTTGAATGAAGATATAGTTCTTCGTTATCCAAGCTATCCCAGTTTTACCGAGGATGAGATAAATGAGTGTATCTTGGCAGTGCATAATCATCACTGTTTCTGAGGTTATAACCGCTTACATATGACTTGACTGGGGCAATTATTTAGGTATTCAGGGTATGCTCTGTTGTGCATTTTATAAAATACAATCATTTTACGACATGTGTCCCACCCCGTCTCAAAATGTATAGAGTCTTGCTTGCAAATATTTGTAATTCCGTTGCTATTCTTGCAGGTTCTTATTGTAGCTTCCCAACCTTTCTATCTCTTTTTTATCAACCAGCCCAAACTTCGCATGCATATTGGTGGGGTTTAACACGCTCCGCGAGACTCAAGTCCGTTTAACGAAGACCAGGTCAAGAGAGAGAGTCCGATGACAGAGTAGTGTACAGGTCTGTTGACAAGATAAATGAGTAAACTACAACATAGTCACTTAAACAATGGTTATTACAGATGCACGGTATCATTATAAAGATTTATGTATATCTGTCAAAATGGTTGCTACTGGAGAATGAACCTAAACAATGTTAAAAAAACAAATGTTGACAATCTGAAAAAAGCTAAAAGGCGCGAAACTACCCTACGGTAAAACACACCTACAGAAATGTTCCAAAATGATTATATCAAAGACGCCATAAACCAAAGCAAGATTGGTTTTCATGGCGCAACTTTAAAGAAACTTCAAACATAAAAACATGTATTCATTCATTTTGGTGGAAAAATGGATATCAATACTTTTCATTCGTACTAGGTCTGTTGACGAGTTGTACACGTATGTTTGAGACTGTTAATGGGTTACGTGACCATTGTGAGTTGAGAAGTCTTTTGAAATAGGTATTCGTAGGATTGGGTTTGATTCAACATATCAGCATAACAAAAAAGAAAAAGCAAATCAAATGAAAATATATTATGCGAAGCCGCCTTATTAAACGTCCTAATTACATCTTCATTACGAACTCAGGCTGGTGCAAGAGATTGGCTACAGAGTCCTGTCCAAGTTATCCATATGTAATAGTTATAAATATGTTGTACAATTTTGAAGCCTTGTAAAGCGTATAAATAATGTACGTACTAATAGATCCAGCTCATGTTATTGCTTTTACATACCCAGCAATCCCGCTTTTTGTGTGTTTTATTAGTTAAATGCATTGACTATTAAAGCCTTTGTTATATTCATTAAGTTTTGCAAATTTAGAAGACACTTGTCTTGTGATATATCATTTGTTTAGTCGAAAGTCACAAAGCAAAAAGATATATAACAAAAATATTTAATTTAACTGACTTTCCATGTTTATTCACAGAACTATATAGTGCGTTCTTTTCTTTACTATCCCTTTATGTATTTTGCAAAGGAATTATCTTCTGAATCTTTGATTATTTCTCTCGCGACGTTTTATAAGCCCACCATGGTGAGCTATTGTCATCACAATCATTTTGTCTATCGTCATTTCATACGTCCACATTTTAACATTGTTTTCTTTTCCCTGAAACCGCTAAGATAAATTAGAATTTTGTACTCTACAAAAATTATGCGTTCGTGTCAATTGGAAATTTCATTTCATTTTATGTATTTTATTCATTTTCCCCATTTATAGAATGGAACATTATTTCCACATTGAAAAAATAACAATACGTCCTAAATTTGAATATGTATAACCCTTATGTATTTTGGCTGGTTCATAGACAGACCAACAGTTAAGATTTATTTTTAGATTATGAAGGTAGATTAGTGGGACAGCACTGTTCAGAAAGTCACTCGTTTCCACGAAAAAAACATATTTCCCTTGAGATTTTACTATAGTTTGAAATGTTATTTATTTCAAATAATTTCACATTATTCTAACGGCGGATTAAATACAAGCGTTTGATTTAATTATATTTTTAGATCTTGTTTGGTAATGGGGGATATCAATTTACACAAGATAAAAAACTGTTCTATCATGAGAGATATCGTCAACGGTCAGTATTTTGCGTTGCTAACTCGTCAACTGACATTTTCCGTAAAATTCTGTACAAATCTGTTAATATCTTTAAAATGAAACTATTTTAAACGTCCAATCTATGTCCGCTTGTGTAAAAGGGTTTTATCTATAAAAGTTTGAAATACTGGTTCAATATTCTTCACAAAAAGTAGATTATCATAGCAAAATTGTTCGTTTGTTTTCATTTGTAACCAGAAAATTTTACCAAAGAGAAAAACCTCTTTCAGTTTTATGACGGAAACCATATTTTTATTACCAACAACATTCACCAATCATTAATTATTTTGACAGATATTTTTTTGGTAAACGAAATGCTGTAGTTTTGATATATTTATAAAAAATTAACTAACATGGCCAATGTTTTATAGAAAACAAGTTGTCAACTGTCCGTACTCTACTCGATCAATGGACTCTCTCTTGACGTGGCCTTCATTCAACGGATCGACTTGAGTCTCGCGGAGCGTGTTAAAACCTTTGATATTGACTAACAGGCATTATAAAACCGAGATAAATATTTGATAATGCCCCAGTTTGGACAGCGGGAACTTTAATTTTCGAAGAACATATACCTTTTTTAAAGCTGATGAGATAATGTTATAAATATGGATTGTTTCATTTTCTTCAACTCCTCTAAAACTGCTTAGCCAATTTAAACCAAACTTTGGTGAAATGGTCCTTGCATGGTCTTCTTTGAACATAATGTTCGGTTTTGCCGACCGCCATCCAATATCTTAAAGTTAAATATTAGACCCTAATGGGATTTTAAAATTTTAAGATTTTCTAATCTCGTCAGACAAAAAAAAGTCTGTTCGATTTACCAGGTGTCATCCAATGTAACGGCCATGGCCAGATTTTTTAAACGTTTTTTTATTACCTTAAGGAAACCCTCATTGAAACTGCTGAGCACATTTTAGCCAAACTTAAGTGAAATGATATATTTGATTTTTCTTTAACAATTGCTTTCTATTTTTCATTATGCAATCAAATAAAATCATGATGACCTGACTCATTTTAACACTAAACAATCCAAATTTAAGTTCGGACTTTTCTAATTAAAACAATTTTAAAAATACAAGGCTGTTTTTAAGTTAACTTTGAGCCAGGTGAGCGATCACAGGCTCTGTTGACTGAACAATACGCGAGTCATCTGAATCTATAATTGACCCGAGCCATCAAGCTTATTTAGATCACCCGATTAATCTTGGCATCACCTGTCAATGAGAATTTGATTGGACCAGAGCTTTTTGAATAACTGACATCACCGACATTCAAATAGGGACCAACTGTGCACACCTTATCGCTGATTTATTCCTTTATTCGTATGAAACTGACTTAATACAGAGCCTTATGCAGAGAAAAGAGAAAAGGTTGGCACATTCTTTGGTATAAAGATGATGTTCTTTCACTGAATAATTTGTTGAGTATGTTGACCACATCTATTCCATTGAACTTGGAATTAAAGATACTTTAGAAACAAAAAGGTCTGCTTCATACCCTAACTTATATCTAGAAATTGACAGTTTAAGGGCACCTGGGTTAAGAACAAATCTTTACGACAAGATCGATGACTTTGATTTTCCCATTGTAAACTTTCCTTTTTATTTATAGCACCATTCCAGACGCACCTTCTACGAAGTGTGTATTTCTCAGTTGAAACGCTACTCTAGGGAATGTGCTTCCTATAAGGACTTTTTTATAGAGAGTTGATGTTGACAAGAAAGTTACCGAACCAAGGAATCGTGGAAAGATTAAAGCCATCATGATTTGGTTGTCCGGTACGAAATACCCATTTCACAAATGAAATTGTCTGGACTATAAATCTGTTCCTATACCGCGGTTGTGACTAACATCGATTGTGATTTAACAGAAATGTTTAAACTAATCATACGTCTACTGAGTAACATGACGGGTTTCACTAGTGGAGCAGGAGTTGCTAGATTGGGTTTGTGTTACCCTAGCTTTTTTTCCAGTGTAGTGATGTGTGTTTTTTTTCTTTTGTTTCATTTTGTTGACAATGGTCTTGTCTGTCTTCTGACAACAATTTTATCATCGAACTTTTAAAACAGACGATAAATGGGTCTGGTTAACTGTGAATAAAGAGAAACATCCCACTTATAGTTTGTCTTCATCCGGTCGATGCGTTAAAATGAATAAGTATAGAAAAAGGGGGTGGTAATCCAACATGGTGCATGCGAGATAACCTGAAAGGCTGCGATTATTGATCTGTCCATGGTTGTCAATAAAATTGGCAAATAGCAACCATTATTCAGATCATAACAATTTTCTTTCGAAACAAAAATATGAAATAGGAACAAAATATCACATACATTAACATTTATAAATGCTCATGTACATTAAAACTGTAATATAATACCTGACATCCACTGAGACTGTTTCAATTTAATTAAATTTCAAATAAGAAAATCTGGAAAATGCATGAAAATACTTTTTGCTTAACTTAACATGAAAATTTCTAAAAGTAACAGTTCCTGAGATAAAATGCAAAGTTCGACCAAAATAGAGGCGTCTAAATATTTGAAATAAATTTCATAATTTTTTTAATGTCTGTTTCTGAAATTTTTAATATTCTTCTCCTTCCTCTTCTCCCTCGCCTTCTACGGAATCGACTCCAACTTCTTCATAATCCTTCTCCAGGGCAGCCAAATCCTCACGAGCCTCGGAGAATTCTCCTTCCTCCATACCTTCTCCGACGTACCAATGGACGAAAGCACGTTTGGCATACATCAAGTCAAATTTGTGATCAAGACGAGCCCAGGCCTCAGCAATGGCTGTTGTGTTGCTCAACATGCAGACGGCACGTTGTACTTTGGCCAAGTCACCTCCTGGTACAACAGTTGGTGGCTGGTAGTTGATTCCGACCTTGAAACCAGTTGGACACCAGTCGACGAACTGGATGGTTCTCTTGGTCTTGATGGTGGCAATAGCAGCATTGACATCTTTTGGTACGACATCTCCTCTGTACAACATACAACAAGCCATGTATTTACCATGACGTGGGTCACACTTGACTAGTTGATTAGCTGGCTCAAAGCAAGCATTGGTGATTTCAGCTACAGAGAGTTGTTCATGGTAGGCCTTTTCTGCTGAGATGACTGGGGCATATGTAGCCAATGGGAAATGAATACGTGGGTATGGCACCAAGTTGGTCTGGAACTCTGTAAGATCAACATTTAAAGCACCATCAAATCTCAGGGAAGCAGTGATGGAACTGACAATCTGACCAATCAATCTGTTCAAGTTGGTGTAGGTTGGTCGTTCAATGTCCAAGTTACGTCTGCAAATATCATAGATGGCCTCATTGTCGACCATGAAAGCGCAGTCTGAATGTTCCAATGTTGTGTGGGTGGTCAAGATGGAGTTGTAAGGCTCGACTACAGCAGTTGAGACTTGTGGGGCTGGGTAGATGGCAAACTCCAGTTTAGATTTTTTTCCGTAGTCAACGCTGAGACGTTCCATGAGTAAAGATGTGAATCCTGATCCGGTACCACCACCAAAGCTGTGGAAGATCAGGAATCCCTGGAGACCAGTACATTGATCAGCTAATTTACGGATTCTGTCAAGCACCAAATCGACAATTTCTTTACCAATTGTGTAGTGACCTCTGGCGTAGTTGTTGGCGGCATCTTCTTTACCAGTAACAAGTTGTTCAGGATGGAAGAGTTGTCTGTAGGTACCAGTTCTTACTTCATCTACAAAACAGGAAACCAAGTTAGAATCTCTGGCAATAAACAAACATCAAGCATTTGAAATATTTGCATGCAAGTTTCAGTTCCAAATCAACAGAACAAATAAAAATGTACGTTTTTAGTGTAATTCAATTCAACAACCAAAACTATAGAAAATAATATTGAAAAGCATCATTCCTCTGTTCAGCTTTAAGATTAAAAGTGTAGTCAACTGTCTTTTTCTATTATATTTGGAGAACCTTAAAAAATGTTTGTTTGCTGTTTTGGACAGCAACTTTATAGTCTGTAGACAGAAAATTTTTTTTTATCAACAGTGATGAAGGTTTTCAGCAAAATGAATACATTAATTATACAGGTAGTCAACAGAATATGCTTTGAATAAAAAAATTTTTAAAAATAGAGAAAATAAAATTTTGACACTTGGGTTTGTAAACAACGAACAAAAACTATTTTATATAAGGATTTTTGAAGTTTCCTTTCAGAGGTGTCACAGTGTGCATCCTTAATGCATGTTAACACATGAATATGCAATACTGCTAAAGGGGAATTTATATTTTCAATAACTTACTGAATTTGCTGGTTTTAAATAAAAAATGCCGGAGTTTAATGATTTCCGCAATATAAATTGTCAATATAATGCTATCTCCAAAGTAACATCTATTTCCTTATAGGTTATTTGTCAGTTTTACGCAATGCAACATACCGAGATCAAGGAAGATGATCTCAATCTATATTTTTATGCAGTTGCTTACCTACTACTGTTGGTTCTAGATCAACAAAGACAGCTCTGGGTACGTGTTTGCCAGCTCCAGTCTCGCTGAAGAAAGTATTGAAGGAATCGTCTCCTCCTCCAATGGTCTTGTCACTGGGCATCTGACCATCAGGCTGGATTCCGTGTTCCAAACAGTACAGTTCCCAGCAGGCATTGCCCATCTGTACACCGGCCTGTCCAACATGTACACTGATACATTCCCTCTGAAATAGAAAATCAATGTTTAAGACATATTCAAAGGATGTTTCGTACAGAGCTAAACCACATGGTTTAAAATTTGAATATCATAATGCTTGAAACAATGAAGGTATTTTATAATTTTTATTTCCAAGATTGTTCTATTGGTCAATAAATGCTTTTTTCTAAAAGAATTTGTTGATGACAATTCCAATAAAGGGGCCCACGAGGGGCAATATATCAAGAGCACAATTACACAATACACTGAAGGAGAGAGTTGCTTGGTTGATAGACATAATTATTTGTCTTTTTCACATGTAATATAAAGTATAACACATATTCAGTACATGAATATATTCAATATGCAAGCATAACAAAACAAGGTAAACTGACCACATGAATTGCCAATACCACTACAATGTAATTAATTATCCAATCAACAGTTGTTTTGTAATAAAATTATCTTGAAGACTGATATTTGTGATATCACCATAGGGACATGAATCATGCTATAGTCTATTGATCGATGATGCAGAATATTTCATGAAAAATCAATGAGAATCTTGTTGATGGATCTGAAATTGTCTGGTTTCAAAATACTTAATCAACTGATAAATTCCACATATTGCTTCTCTGGATGTCCCATATCTGTACTTGGCACACAGACAGTCCCTGGCACAGACATTTGTTTTTCCCTGGCACAGGCATTTGTTTAGGTAAATGTACTTTTTTTTTAAACAAATGCCAGTGACACTGAGCAACACTCTTTGGACGACATTTAAATAATAAATAAAATGGAAACTAATTCATGACAGTGGCATAATTACTGAAGTAATATATTTACTTTTTAAAATTTTCACACAATTGTGAAGTCTTGCGATTCGGCATTTCTTTTTTTTGTTGATGGGGAAAGGTATTCTGTACACCGGCTTGAAATTGATGCAATAATCCACATAACTTCCGAAAAACAAATAAATGACTTCATGTGAAACAAAGGAACATAACGAAATGAACACAGACTAAAACAATTTCGCCGGCATCTCATTTAAAAACCATCATGGCGCATTTCCTGGTCAGACACATGTCAATGACTCATGTCATTCACATTTAAGCGAAAAACTACGTTTTTCTGTTAAAATGATGAAAGTTAAATGTTAAAACATAAAATGACACTTACCATTCTGAATTTTCTAAACGTTGACTAAGAAGGAAAATGCTGGT
>JARWCS010343523.1:0-11422 GCA_034783895.1 Geukensia demissa | reverse complement strand
GTGGTCATGTCGATAGATGCGGCAAATCGGAGAACACGACAAAACACAACACAGAAAACAAGGATCAACCAAGTGAGAACATGTCGATAGACACGTGAAATCTGAAGACAAGACCTAGACGCAGAAGAACAAAAACACAATATTGAAAACTAAAAACGAAACGAACCTCAGAGTACATAGGCAATACGGTCCTGTGTTAACTATATCTAGATTGTTATTGGACCTATGTTGCAACACAGTTCAATTCACGTGTATCTACACATGTAGACAAATCAATATCTACATAGAGGATCTAAGACCAACCTACAATGACAGAAATAGGTAAATTTAACTGTACATAATGTACATAGTGGACTTATGACGGACTTATACTGATAGCAATCAATGGACTTTCATTGACAGCAAGGTGTAAATTAAAATGAACACGGTAGACATATTAAATTATATTAGAGCAACATTAAGTAGCATATTACTAAAGAATAGGCTTATAATTACAGCGATAGTTCCACTTATAAACTGAATATAAAAATTAGAATAAATGTCCACCAGACTATAACTTGTGCCCATTAAAAGTTCCAAAATGACACCTTGTACAAAAAGACAAAAAGATCAGCGGCCAAATTTTGAAAATTTTATCAACAATCAACTCCCCAAAGATATGATCATGACTACATGGACTTTGTATGTTTACAGTAGATATACTTATAAGTCTCAGCAAAGGGTTAAATGTGTTGATCTCCGGATTAAAAAATAGCTTGGAAGTATGAAAATGCGCCTGCAACTGCATTTGTGAGGAAACTGTTTTCTATGATCTTCTGTTTCTTCTTGTCATGCATGATGACTCTGAGAGGAAAAAATAAAGTCGTTTTAACGTTGTCACACGTTGATCAGTACATAGTTAAATATGTATTATGTTATGTAATTTTATTCAGAAAAGATGTGATACGATAAAATACAGAAATGTAGGTCGCATAGATCAGATCAATAAAGCAATTGATTGAAATCTTGTTTGTATATTCAATTCCCAGTTGAAACACTTACATCGATAAAATACCAAACTGTTGTAAAATAAAGAGACTGACAATCAATGCAAACATTGGATGACAAAGCTAAAATTGCTTTATCAATTCACACCTTTTATATACTTTTTTTTCTTATCAATCCATCGTCCTACATGCACTTTATTTTTTCAGTAGCAACCTTGTAAGCATATATATATCCTTGATTCATTCCCACCCCTGGAAAGGCTTACATGTCTATGTATGTTTTAATGCTTTGATTTGCGGATGAGCCGTACTTAACAGGTGAATCATCTAATAATTCTCGTTTACTAAAAAACATTTAGGGCTTCGTCTTGAAATTAAACCATATACTCATTGTATACTGTTAATTGCTAAAAATAAGGTTTCTCTATGACAGTGAACAAAGCATGTTTGGTTTATTTATTTGTGTTGGATAATGTCTTTCTTAGCGACAGGACAGATTACGTCAAGTAAATAATAAACAGAAAATTGGATTTGAATCCTTGCATCTTGGACTTGCTGTGTTTTGGTTCTAGTGCTACTATTGAGAGGTTGCTAACTCCTAGAAATATACATATAACATATATAAATTCACAATATCTATTCAACATTATTTAAATTGTATTTTGAAACCACTGGCTCGATGCCTCTGCTGGAAGACCAGAGGTCCGTGGCGATATTCGCGAGGCCAGTCGTCAGACTTGTCTTACATGAAATTTAACAAATAGTGTTTTACAGAAATACGCTCCATTTATTTAAACTCTAAAGCACTAAAATACAAAAAGCTTCAAAACGTAATGCACATCGTAGTTGTTCCTACCGCTGGATTTGGCTTGCTATTTCGATATGTTTGGATTCGGTACTTCTTGTTCTGTGTTTGGATCTCAGACTTCCTTTGTTTTGTTCTTATACTACTGGTGAGAGGTTACGACTTGAAATGTATATATAGGATATAAAATTCACAATATCTATTCGACATTGGTTAACCTCTATTTTTATGACTTAATACTTAATAGTTCTAAGGCCTGCAAACATGTGGACATATATTTCTTTAAGGCTCTGACCAATGCGAATAACTTAAGATAATGTGATAATGAGATGAGCAACTGTAATCAAATAATAATTTTAAATTTTTTTGACACAGCTTGAAAAGGGAGAAAATGAGACCTTGAAAGCATCTTTACAACGCCTATGTCTTTGCCCTTTTCATCTTTTTGATTAGGACACTTGTGTAGCTTTGTTTTCCAAAATAAAGAAGCAAGATCCGAATCTCTGGCAACCAATGGTGTGCAAGGATCTATTCTTACAAAGTGTGGTAGCGTATATTTTGTAACCACATAACAAGCTCTTTTTAACACAATTGAATGGCATTTAAAGGACAATGTTGTTCGAGGTTTTATTGGCTGAAGAAACAACATATTTGGCTTGAATGACGGACATGTTTTTTTCCTGAAAACAGTGCCTTTCAAATCTGATAGATATTTAATGCTCATCGACTCCTGCAATTCCTTTACTAAAACCAGTATAAATGACAAGACAGTGTCAGCCTATTCGTTTTAATTTTTTGTCTATTGTCCTGCACAGACCTCCACAGGACTTTCGGTATTTTAAACATGTTGTGAACACAACTTCCGTAAATTATCATGGTTTATTTTACAAGCTCATCAGTTTTTATATGCTAAGCCGGACTATCGTTGAGTCAAAGATCAGGAGTACTCGATGTGGGGCTTGAGATGAGTTTATTGTCAGGTGGAGGTAGATTTTATGTCATAAATACAAAAGTGATATTATACTTGGCTGCTATGCTGAATTTCAAAGCACAACTTGGAAACAATTCTTGTCAAGGAAAATGTTCATCCAAACTAGCACTAATGTATCAGAGAAGAAAAGGTGAAAATGTGAAAATTTTAAAATCAATGGACGTCAGACCATACGAGGTACATGTAAAGGAAAACACATTTTTTCATGAGACTGGAAAAAATTCAAAATCAAGAGGTCTCTTGAGGAATCATAGGTTCAATCCCTCTCATTTTATGAGTTCAAAGCGCCATGATCAAATTAACATCGCCAATACTTAAAAGTTGATAAGTAGACTAATGACAACCTTACACAAAAATGGACAAACCAAAAAAAAAAATGTTTTGGCTGTGGCAGCTATTTAGGTAGTGGCTCTCACCATCAGATAAAATAATGTGGGAGACAATCAAAAACATTTTACAAAAGTTTTATACTGAATGACAATGCGAGTACAAAAGTTGTTGTTCAGAAACCACATGGAGATATATACAGTCAAGACAACAACTATAAATTCAAGGTAAACATGTGTAAGCAAAATAAAAGTACATCACAAAGTTGAACAATTTATTTATTATTATTTAATTATAACAGTTACATTATAAAGTAAAAAGTTAAATATTTTAAATAAAGGCACTGAATGGTTCATAAATAATTAGTCTGGAATAACTGAGCACTTAATTTCCTTTCAACCTAAAGTACATAAACAGCACAAAAGTTTTCAAGGATGCCATATTTGGTGTCTTCTGTGATAAATATCACTCAAAACAATCATATCTGTTACTTATAATGAACTAACAAGAAAAAATGTACAAATCCACTTATTTTTTCCTGATCAAAAGCAAACTATATCACAAAAATGATATTCCATGGAAACATAAACTAGCCAACATCAGCTTTATATCCAGCTCAAACAAATGGAATGACTATCTATTTATGATGAAGTAAATGCAAATGATATTGATATGTTATAAGCAAAGAATATTATAGAAGAGTTATTTAATGAGGTTAAAATTGTCCATATCCATGTGGTGTAATATACACACATATACATATAAAGATTCATCATTCAAATTTAAGCATGGCAAAAATTCAAACATGTTGACATAAAAGCTTTTAATGAGAACTTTTCCTGAATGTATGTATAATTCATGTTCACTTATAGTTCAGGAAAAGAGATTAACTGGTACATGTAACATAATTCTAAAAAGACAAGCTGTTTAAATTGGCTTTGAATATTTGTTATAAACATATGTAAGATGTGGATTGTATCTTTCCGGCTAAAGCCCTCGGAAAATAACCCTTATGGGGTTGACAATTTTGGATATTCACCTCTTCATAGGGGAAATTGTATAATGTCCTACTCAGCAACAGTTGTCCAGTAATTACTGGTTCATGTATGACATATATAAGTTACCAGTTCAACACATTAAAATCATACTGCATAGTTATAATCTTCTGTACTATAAATATAACAGATTATAAAATTGTAAAAAACACAAGCAGACACTTATTTTTGGCTATTATAACCCATCTAATACTGGCTAAATTTTGGCAGCACAGGACAAATGTCAACACTGTTATTAAGAAGCAGTCTATATAAAAATCATGCACTGTTATATATAGAAGTGATACATGGTGTAGAAAAAAAACCCAATCTAAAGATGATTTTTCAAACTACATACTTCATGCGTTATTAACCTGAATATAGTCATTTGTTAGTCAAGATTTGTATTTTTGATAAAAGCAAACATTTATTTCCCTAAGAAATCAATTAATTCAAGAACAATAACTCTTGCCAAAGGCAAACTTCATGTACAATCTATTTGATTTTGAACAAAGCTGAAAATACAAAGACCAGTTATGTGTACAGGAACTGTGTCTAAATTGAAAACAAGTTTAGTTTTGGTGGGTTTAGATATGCATGAATTAGCTCCTGTCTGATTTTCATATGGACTACTACTTAAAAAATACAGTAGATACAGTACAGTAAATAAAGTAGATCAAATTAATTTGATAAGTAAACAATTACATATTATAAGCAGCATCAGGAATCTTTGCATCATTGTTAAGTTATCTCCCCTGTCACAATTTTTTTTTTAAATTGTTGTTCTTATCTCCCTTTTTACAATTAAACATATAAGATTAAACTTAGCTAAGGTGACAATTCCAGGGCAATATAAAACTAGAGACCTATATGTATTTTTAATCTGCTTACAGAGCATTGTATAAGCTTATAGTGAATTTTATTGGCTTATAAACATTTATAAGCTTAAATTAGAATTAAGTTGTTTTTTAATACTGTATGTTGTTAAATTGTCTTGTGTTTGTGGCTACTGTTTATTTAAAGCAATCTTATAAAATATTCAGTGAGCAGATAATAGACCTTAAATTTCTTGTCTCACAAATTAAAATTTTTATAATTCAAATCTCACTTTTAATTTCAGAGTTCAAATGCATTAATTGCAATGGTTATATTTACTTAACTATGGAACATAAACACTCGAATCAGTAAGATTTGGATATTTTGAAAAATGAGTGGGGGCATTATGGTCATTTTTGGCCCTACATCGACATAAAACAAAAAAAAGGATCAACAGTTTATTTACCTGAACTTGTGAAAAGAAAAAATCTCCAAACAGAAAATAATTTACTGTTACTTTCACTGTTCAGAAGGCGAACATTCCACAAAAATGCCTATTTTGACAAAATGTCTCATTTTTTATCATTTTAACCATACTTGTTCTTCATGGTATACTTATGGATAAGAATGTTTCTCCACAAACAAGAGCAATATCATACTTGATGACAAAATGGAATAAACCATGACATACCTTTAACTAAAATATTTTGATGTTTCTTGAATGATAACAGAGTTTTTCTCATGAAAATAACACTTTCAGATGTTTTTGCTGGATATGCCCAAAAGATGATATCAGGATGACATCCTTCACCTGATATGATTCATTTTCTATTATACAAAAGTTTTGACAAAAATCATATATTTTGTAATATCTGTATATTTTGGGCCATGAATAAATTTAATGCCCTTGCTTCTTTATGAAACATCTTATTAAAGGGTCCTTTTTTGTCATGTAAAGACATTTTCTAGAAATAATTCAATAAAATATACTTTATAGATGTAATCCCTTTAATTAAAAAGAAAATTAAATTAACAATGAAAAAAAAAATCATTCAGGTATTCTTAAATTTTTAAGTTTTATAAAGAGATTCATATTAAATGTTGTCAAACTTACATAAAATAATGAATCACAAAATAAACAAATGAATTAGTAAACCAAAACATAATCTCATGTTTCAGTCCAATGGCAAGACATGGTTGTTATTTTACAAAGATTAAAAATTGACAATTAAAAGTTTTAATTAATAGTTCTCTGGCAATTAAACTGGATAAGGAAATTGCAAATTTTTCAAAAATCTCACATAGATACAAATATTTGTAGAAAATGGTGTTGCAATAAATAAAGTATGAATTAATGCAATTCTCATCTAATGCTTCTGAATGAATTTTAAAGTCACAGTGGAAAAGGCACATTCAAGTGGTATTTCCCTACCTTATTGTACAAATATCATTTCTTTTTTAATTGGCTGCATTTTCACATAAATCAAGCATTCAAGATAAATGTACTAAATGAGGTAGAAGGGTCATAAATCTTCAATTTTATAGAATTGTAAACCCATATGCACATCAGACATACTTTTAGTGCAGTTGGCCTTAAAAAAATTATCAAGACAGTTGACAATTGAGATATATATCATTTATATCACCTTATAAAACATCCCTGTGTATTTCTTTGTATGGAGAAATTTCTCCAACTGCAAATATTCAGTTAACTTTAACATTACTAGCCTTCACTGCAAAGAAGTGTCTTAAAAAAAGCCAATAAATTAAGTGTCATAGATTATATTTTTTCAAGCACACACCATATTCTTTTAAACATTTGTACATGTAATTGTTACAACATTGTAAACATATTTCTGCTTTTCTCGTGGTAGTTAGATTCAAATGATTTTTAACATTCAACAAAATTATTTGAGGTGAGTGCTTGACTAGGCCCCAATTGTTTTAAAGAACTAAAATCTGTAATGGCTACAGGAGAAGAATGAGTATCACTTAGAGAAAGCTGCTTCTCTTGTGTATCAATACCAGAATCCTCAGATAATGGAGAGCCATTGCTATGATATTTGGAAGTCCAACCAAGTCCTTGAGACTGAGCAAATGCCAGATATCTCTTTCGACGATTCATTTTATACATACGTATTCGTTCTTTTTCTTCATCACTATCAGAGACTGCATTTTCCCATCGTAAACTTTCTGTAGATCTTTGTTCTGTTTTATTATTCATTTTCTTTAAATCATTTGTTGAATTGTTCTTTTTCATATTTTTAGCACCAGTTTGATTTCCTGATTTACTTCCCTTGGATTTAGATCCTTTGGAATTTGAGCTTTTTGGTTTGGACATGACTTGCATGTTGGTCATTGATTCTGACAAAGAGTTTATGGCTGGTGATGCAGGGGAGGCTACTGCAGGTTTACGATCCTGTTTAATATCATTTGTTACTGTCCGTTTGTCGTATTCTTTTGATACAGGTGTGTCTAAAGGCTTTTCACTTCGACCCTGGTTTGATGAATCTGATTCAAAACCTGAAAAGAAAACAGAAAGTATAAAATGAGGTATAGATTACAAATAAAATAATGGACATGAAAATTTTCCTCCAAGTCAGTACCATGGTTCAAAGAATTATGTGAAACTTTTTTCAATAACATCTACCATTATAGTTATTATTATCAAATATTTAATAGAGATAAGTTCTTTTCTGCATGTTTAATTTGGAACATATTTAACAATATATAATATTATGCCTTCAGGGCTAATAAAAGTGCTGATATGGATTTTACATTGTAAATCCATATTGACCATCATGTGTTATCGGAGATAATTGTGATGTCACGTTTATTGTAGTTTTTGGCTGTAATGACAGGCTATTTTAAAATATGTTCTGTTTATACTATTAAAATGTAATTTTTTCTCACATGAATGTATCAAAGAGCTATAATAGCATATTAAAGACAAAATATGTGATCAATAGATCATTAGATGTCACTTTCCAAATCAACATAGGTATCATCCCTTGACTAATATTGTGCCTCAGACTAAAGCCCTCAGAGCAGACATTGGAGTCTCTGGCTGATACTTTGGTTATGTGGCAAGTGGCATGTAATAATCTATAATAATTTTACTTCATGTAAGTTTCTGCAGTGCTATGTGCTAGTTTTATACTTGGCATATAACCTAGGTTACACTTTATGCCTGATTGTGGGCATTCCCTGTAATGATTATTCATGATGTTATGTTTACCTGTCACAGCAAATGACATGATGACGATTTAAAAAGAAAGAAGAAATAAATTTGATAATACTACAATTAGGGAACAAAAATTAGTTAAGACATTCAGTATGACAAAATATTTCTTAGGTCAGAGAAACAATTATTTCCCTCTCATCTGAGTCAAGAAATGTGTCTCTGACGTCACCTGGGAAAAAATTTAGCATATTTCCGGGAAAAAGCCCCATTTTTATATAATTATGAATTTGCTTTTCATATTCAGTCATTTTATGTCAGATTCTCCAATTACTCTGGTTTTTTACATTTCATAGGTGACAGCATTGATATTTTTGCACAGTGACACCCTCTTTACTCTCCTTCATTTCATTAAACAAGCTTTAAAATGCCAATTGAGAAGTTTTCATGAAATCCTTGATATTGCTTCACGGGTTTCAATAGATAGAACTTAATACCACAAAACCTATGGTAAATCAAGAGAAACTCTTTTGCTGCCACATTTTATATCTAAGCATAGACCCATTAATTCTGCTTTTTTGTACCAAAATAGTCTAAAAAAAGCTTTCACAACCTTTCAAACATTGTAATATTTAAACAAAACACCAAACAATCCTTAATAAACAATTTTCAAGTTCAATATATTTATATCTCATAGAAAACTATGTTTTTCAATTTTTTTATTATAACAGCTTAATATTATGGATGAAATAAACACTTGAACAAATTTGTTTGAATAAAAACAGAATATTCCTTATTAAATTGAATTATCACCACACTTTTATGTATAAATCATCAATATTTTATAACCTTGCAATCAAAGTTTGCTTAAACATTAGTTTTATCCTTAATAAAACATTTTTGAAATCATGTATTTACAGTTAAAATAATTATAAAAACCCATAAAAAAAGGAAATTTAATACTTCTCCAAATCTCGAGGTCCAAATTTGTCTGCCTAATTACTGCTCATCAAATCAGGAACTTTTAAATTAGATTCACATAATTATTAAAATAGAAAAATAAAAATATGGCCCTGTTGGTCTAGAGAAAACACTCATTTTTCCTTCATCAATTCAGTTTTTTTTAAGGATATCAGTATGTACTTTGTTATGTAAGACATTTATCATATTATTAAACTTATACAATATTCTCATTATTTAAAGTTTGCAAAATACATTTGTTATTGAATTATCATCTGCAGGCTGTGGCTTCTGCAACCTTGGAAACGTCATAAAGCCAAAACTTTACTTAACAGGCCAACAAGGTTATTCCAGTAATCAGGGACTGATGGGTTTGGGGTTAGTGTTATCATAAACTAAATCTCATAACCAAAAACCGACACATCTTTTATTGCTGTTCTTCATCTTGAAGTCACTGAATGATTAAGACTAAGACAGTCTCCAAGTGTCAGTGTATCTCAAGAGCAAAAATAAAAATATGAGATGTTAAAAAAATGATACATTTATCATCTATTGGAACCATTATTATCTTTAATTTGAAAAACTGTTTGATCCTGATAAAAAAAATTTTTATTACACACTATTGTACTGAAAAAGCATAAATAAGAATTCTTATAAAAAATATACATACAAGTACATTTATTCTTTTACTGTTAATGAAAAATAAAGATTAATCCCCAAGTTTTGAATACTCCAGCTCACTTAAAATCTGTGAATCACAGTTCTTGTGAAAAACTATGCAACAGTGCAACAAACATTACACTATTGAACAACCTGTCACCATATCTTAATTATGGTTTTATATTTTAACACATATCCATTTCTTTAAATCCTATTCAAATGTAAATTACGCTTAAACACAATACAACATAGAATTAAAACCGAAATTTCAATGCATTAAATTGGATTGAACACCATGTTCAGTGATCTGATGTATTATGGGATTATAATTTATAAAAGTAATAGCCATTACATTAGAAACAAAGTCCCATTGTAGTGTTTAACAAATAAAAATAATTAAAGTTTATAGTCTGTCTGTCCAAAGAAACATGAGTTATTCCCCTTACCATGTATATTTTTTTCATTGCTTTGGCAGTCTCCCTATCTCAAGAACATGCTACTGTAATTTCAAAGCAATACAAACAGGTGCTTGTCATGGCCTATTTCTCCAAAATAAACTGAGTAAGGTTATGTTCTTGCCAAGATATTGCTGAAATATTGCTGAGGAACTGTTAAACAACAATCAATCTATCATTTAATCTTTTACAATATAATATTTCGATCATAATAATTTTTAACTACATATTGTACCAGAATTCAAAAATATATAATTATAACAAACATGTATTCCTAAAACATTCTTCAGGATGAGGATGATTTAGAAAAAATGTATTCATGAAAATATATGGTAGCAAAACTACATATTTTATGGTCACTGTGTGTTTCTCTATTACAGGACATTCATGACATTGAAGCATTTAATCTTACTGGTATAAGAGTGTCTGCATCATTTTACTTCCTGGTATGTGATTAAATGCTTTAACTCAACAATTATACATATGCCAGAGCATGTAATATAAAGCAGCAAATTAACAAAATGCCCACCTACAAGCACCATAAAGCAATACTTGTTATAATACATGTTTGGCTAAAACACTGTAAAAGAAAGGACTTAAGTTGACCTTCTAAACCACCTGTAAACTTTTAGAAATTGCAAAATCTACCCATATACTAAGAAATGAGTTGAACACTATGGTATGCTACAATAATGTCTAACTTGTGATCTGAACTATAGAATTAAGGGATTATTAATAACTGAATCAAATTACTATCTATTGACCATCTAGATTAGTTTATTGGGTAATTATCACATTATCTTAGCTATTGGATTTAAATTCTGTCAAGTCATCTTTATTACTTTATTTAAATTAAGCTAACTGTGTCCTAATGTAAATAAAATGAAATTCTCCGTTACTGTAAATATTCATCATAATACCACGGGTACATGAAAATAATGTCCTGAATGGGGGGAGACAGTCACTGCATTTAAGTTGAAAATTTGCCAATTGTTGCAAGAACTCATTCCAGAAATAGAGAGATCACACTAAATAGGTGTAGATGTATACCAATAAATGTTGATTACTGATTTCAGCGGTTTCAAAGGATAATATAAAAGGAACAAACTTTTAAACACAATCATGACAGCAACCTGTAGTCCAGTGGTTGTCGTTGTTTTATTAGTCATTTATTGTTATATGTTCACCATTTTTGCATTAGATTAGG
>JARWCS010343512.1:0-11424 GCA_034783895.1 Geukensia demissa | reverse complement strand
ATAGGTGATAGGATACAGTGATCTGTACAGGTAAGTTTAAATCAACTACCTAGACCACTCGGCCACCCAGGCCCCATGTGACAAATATACTAGTATTCAAAGAAAAGAAAACTTTGCATCAGTATGGAAATTCCATTACAAGTATTTTAACAGATTTATTTGAATTTAAACAGAAGATTTAGGCTACGAACACCAACATATTTTTATCATAATTTCATTTTTTAAAAGCTGCAGTTTACGAAATTTTACGTCTTTTTACCCCAAAAATGGCAAATCAAAATTTTCACACACAGGTAATAAGGTATGTGCATTAATTTATGAACCTTTCCACAATTTCATCAATATTTGAAAACATGTACATGCTATCGACCACTTTTTAATTTTACCAATTTTTCCTGATCATGCTTTCAACTACCAATACAAAATACATGAGGTTTGTGGGTTATTTAAACATTTAATTACGCAACTTTTTCTCGATTCGCCGCCCTTCTATAATATCGATGGATTTTTTATGTACAGTTAAGCATTGCTATTTTTGTAGACACAACAGCCAGCTCAAAATGAAACAGAAAATGTAATATATTGTAAAAACTTATGAGAACTCAAAGCTTTTTTCTCGTGTTGAATGGAAATAGAATAAAGTAGGAAAATCTGACAGCCAGCCGAAAATCCTCATAACAACGAACACATCATGAACAGGTCACCTTAGACCTACATTTACTAAATCAATATACAATGTAAAACAGCTAACACTTTGAAAACTAAACAA
This sequence comes from Geukensia demissa, assembly GCA_034783895.1. Taxonomy (NCBI): domain Eukaryota; kingdom Metazoa; phylum Mollusca; class Bivalvia; order Mytilida; family Mytilidae; genus Geukensia; species Geukensia demissa. Next base: position 10,655 of record JARWCS010343512.1, on the reverse strand, counting down.
CAACAACAACATCTACTGGATTACAAGTTTCTGGCTTGGGAAGACAGGGAATGCTAACCCTTCAATTGCACATGATCCCACTCCTGTTTTGTAAAGGAGTTCGTTGATTTAAAGCCTTTGTTCCTTTCTTTTATCTTTTGGTTTGTTTCGAATTTGTCTTGTCTCTTTGGACCATGCACTTTTGATCTCTCACATGGGTATTCTACACTGAACTTGTCACAGGCACATACAGTATTTTGTTTATTATTGATGCCTGTCTCATTAACAATCATAATTTATCTCCTATTTTTATATATAATTAAAAGTGAGGCGTAACAATACTGATGAGTTATGTCATCTAACTTGTCAATTTAAAAATATTCGGTATGATTTTTTTCCTAGGGATCAGAATAGCATTGCGTCAAAAGTACAGACAATCTAGACACAGTTAAACAAATATTTTGAAAAAATGTTTAAAATCTTATCATTCGCTTCAAAATCCAGACATTGGTAACAAAAAACGCACCATAAAAACTATCGAATGTGGAAAAAACTCCCCTTTGGACTTCAAAATGAAGAAAGAACACCAAATGAAATTATTTTCTAAAGCAAGTAGCAGAAACCCCAGGGAACGCAGTCCTTCAACTGCAAAGTGGCCTTCGTTTTTCGCCGATGTGCTGGGCATTTTGACTGGATTTTTTTTCTGAAACTTGATGTCAAATACAGCTAAATTAGCCTTCTTCTATTTGCATATACGACAAATAAATTTAATTTTGATTTCTCAATCAGAATTTAACCAAAGTTATGGCTTCTACATACTTATCACCTTTGATAGATAAGGGTTTAAAAATCCAGATTATGGACATTTTTAAACACCTGCTTTACTTAAATTATTTTAAACGTATAATAAACACAATTTTATCCACGGGCAGAAGCATTAACGATTTTTAAAAAGCTTTGAATAAAGTTCTAGTTTGCCCCTTCTGCTCGCGCATGCGCCGGTCCCAAGTCCAGTGTAGAATACCTAAGCAGGATGAATAGTGCGTAAGAAAGAAACTAGAAGATTAAACGAAAACAAAAAGAACAAAGGCTTGGACTCCACGAATATCTTTACAAAACAGGAGAAGGATCAGGTGCTCGGAAGGGTAAGCATCCGGCACCCGTCGTGGAATCAGATAACTCTAATCCGGCTTAACGTCAATCAAAGAAGAGGTTCCACGAACAAGAAGTCTTGGCCGTTGAAAAAATCCTTCTTCTTTTTTGCGAGTTTTTTTTTATGTTTCTTGGCTTGTCATTCACATGTACACTTTTCATTGATTCAGGGCTATACAGCAAGTTCCTGTTGACATGTGGTGCGCTTTTCGGCGTTTGCTTCGTTTATACTTATTAATATAAAATGTAAACATGTTTTTGAGTATCAGCAGTCGTTTTGAAAATGTGTACCTACAAAAACCCAAATGTGAATGCCACTGATAATAAGATAAACGCCTGTATTTGTTCTTTGCTTAAATCATTATTGTCGCTCTATCATCATAATCAATCTTTAATTGAAACACATAACCTCAATTTTTCAGAAGCTAGGGAAAACTAGACGATCAGACTGCTGACAATGTTTGATAATCAGACAGACAGAATCAAGAATTTCCCATTGAAAACAAGTTTGTCATTGGATTTGAACAAAATGAAAATATTCATAAAAGACCCTCTACAAATGATTTATATATATTATCAGTATATTTGCCAAATAGGTTTTAAGTCGATTTTTTTTAATTCAGTCAGTTAGAACAGAAATTATGAACGGTGACATTATTTGATTTCCAATAAAACAGAAAAAATATAATCTTAAGAATAGATCTTATAAATATGTTTTCTTTAAAGTTCGGCTTTATTTGGCTTGGAAGTTGAAAAAAATATCTTTTTGTATATCTACCAATCAGAACAAGAATTGCTATAGTCCCCATATTTGTTTTTCGATTAGGAAAAAAAATTATAATCTTTACAAAGAACCTTCCAAAGATCATGCTCAATAAATTTCATTTCATTGTCTTGCTTCAGAAAAATTAACGCTTGAAAATAGCCCTATCAGAAACTATAGAGTAAGCCATGGCGGTCATAATAGTTCTTTAATTTGTCTCATCTCTTTGGACTATGAGTTTTTTTTCTGTTGCATGGGTATTTTACACTGGACTTAAAATAGGAAGTAAATTATAGTGGTAAAAAAATCTAAACTAGGAACCTGTAGTGCATTTGATGCTGTTTTTATGTTTTACTCTTACTAATTCTACATTGTGAGCTAAATTTGCCCATTATTGTTACATTTAGATGTGGTCACGTTTTAAAATAACAAGTATATTTTTGTATATTCTATATTGATGGCTATTTGGATTGTTAGACATTAAGGATTCCACGACGGGTGTTGCGTGCAACACGGGGGATAATTACTCTCCTAGAGCACCTGATTCCACTCCTGTTTTGTAAAAGGAGTTCGTTGATTCCAAGCTTTTGTTCCTTTGGTTTTCGTTTTATCTTTTAGTTTGTTTCAAATTTGTCTTGTCTCTTTGGACTATGCACTTCTAATCTCTCACATGGGTATTCTACACTGGACTTGAATCATACAAAATCTATTTCTATATGAGGTGTAAAGAATTTAACAAAGGGAAACATTTTATTTAACATTAAATGTACATGTACAATAAATAGTGAAAAACTGATATAACATAATGGATTATTAAATTTTGTAGTTTAAGGCATTAAAAGAAACAATTTTAATATATATTCATTTATTCTCCATTTAAGAGGAAAATATGAATGAAAACGGAAATGTCTCTTTCTATCGTTTAATACTTTCAACTTGGCTAGTATCCTGCATCTGAACCTTAAAGTTTTGGTTATGGTAAAATGCTGTGTCTCCAAATAGACCGATTCGGAAATTCAACTTCAGTCCTCGTAAAAGGCATTGCGCAATGTCAGCGTCCTCGTAAATGGCGTCTTAACCAATGAAAACAAATCAGAACAATGACGTTCCTAAATTTCGTTGCATTTCTGAAACGGTCCATTGACTGATAACCCTGTATAATAATTGATGGATATTTGGACAAGAGTTCTTAATTGCCATTTTCCGTATTTACATTGTCTGACAGCCAAGTGTTTTAGGATTTAGTAGTACTAAATTCGTCGTATAAAGCCTAATAGTCCTTGTCTTCAGTTACTGTAAAAAGTTTGGATGCTGAATTTTCTGATAGCACTGCGCATTTTCGTTGCTATGGTTGCGATCATTCTGTACATATCCTCGGGAATAAACAGGAAAAGTACTGGACAGAATTCCAGCATATAATCTTGATCGCATCGGCCACTTCTGAAAAGAAAAAATTAAAATCTTAATGTTTTTCTTTAAGTGAAATAAGTATCCAAACAGCAACCCATTTGTAACTAGAAGCTCAGGGGGCTGAGCCTGAATCGCTCACCTGCCGTTTGGTAAAGAAGTGTCAGAGGAAAAGTTTTTTCTAATGAATCAGCCAATCAGAAACACAATTTGTCTGGCGGCCTTGTTTTTGTCCGATTGGGATGAAATGGGGTATTTTTGTAAAGGACATTCCGTGGATGCTCTACATCAAATATTAATCAATTTCACCAAGCATTTTCTGCCAATCAGAAAAAAATTATCCGTGGCGGCCATGTTTAAAAAGAAGACAAACAAGACGATGGCCAACAAAATGAAACGAAAGACAAACATAGAACACACAATACTACACTGAAAACCGGATTTGTATTCATGACAGTCGGTAGTTATCCATTGTCATCTGTGAAATGGATATTTAGTACCAGTCAACCAAATCATGATGGCGACCGAAAAACTTCCGGAGTGATGACTTTAATCTTTCCCTGAGAAACCCTTGGATCAGTAGCTTTCTTGTCAGCTGCAACCCTCTATCAATAAAATCTTGATAGGAAGCACAAACCCTCGAGTAGCGTATCAACTGAGAAACTGCATACACTCCGTATGCAGGTCCGCCTGGAATGTTGCTAGACATGAACGGAATGTTTACAATCGAAAACTGAGTGAAAGTATGAACAGTTCGTCAATTACTACAGTATGGTGCAGAATTGTGACTTAGAATTATGCAACTATTGTACAAATAAATCATTCTCTGAACCTTTGGGCTATTTTGGGAGCTTTAATCACAGAAAAGAGGAGTTCACATTGAGAGGGCCTGAGTTTAAACAAAATAAACTAGACAATCATTTTGAGAGGGCCTGAGTTTAAACAAAATAAACTAGACAATCATTTTGTAATATCCACTCACTTTTGGTCAATTGTGAAATAGTGAATTAAGTTATCGTTCTGATCATTCCTCAGTAAGTATTATTTTGCAATTTCATAATCAGATCAAAATGAAGGGGAACGTGGTAATTTTATAATAAACTACTACATGACAAAGACTTTGACTTACAAATTACAAAATTTATCAATGATACAATAAATAAATACAGAATGCCGGATCCTAGTGATGAAACTGATTTTACTGTTAACCCCCACTTTTGAAATGTTCAATAAGGGTAAATCTGTTGCATACTCTTCATTTCAACAAATGAAAATATGAAAATAAAAAATATAATTAAATACAATCTTCAATCTTTTAAAAAAATTATAAATTGCCCAATTACAGAATTGAAAAATGAAATATTCGCAACTAAAAAATAACTTAAAAAACCTGAAGAAGGAAGAAAATTTCTGGAATAATGGTCAGAGCAAAAGCTACATGAAAAATAGAAGAAGAAAATGTACGAATTAGTTTTGTAACCTAGAAAAGCGTCAATTTCATGAATAAATTATCCCAAAACGTATTATTGAACATGGTAATGAAACCCTTGACAAGTTTCAAATCATCGCAAAACAAAAAAATCCTAATCCAATCTCGCCTTCAATCAAAATCATAAGGCATTATTTTTTAATAAAGACAATTCATTTTTTTAAACTTTTTAAAACAGAGGAGCAGTTATTACTCTGTGAAGAAAAATTCTCACACGCTCCGAAAAATATGAATTTTACAAGTTCTCCTGGAGTGCTGTAAATATATATTTTATAAACTCCTATAACTATAGTTATGAGAATTGTTCTTTGGTCACCTCCAAAACCCAAGGTATGATAACCTTATTCCTAAAGAGGGAGAAATGAAATTTTGCTAAAAAAAAAATGGAGACCCTTTATCCTATGAAATGTAGATATGAAAATAGCTTCTGCTGTATTAACAAACATCGTTCAGACCATAAAAGGTTAACGCAAGGAGATCCATTGTCTACTTACTTTATTTCTTTCTCTTGAGCTGTAAAGTGCAGCAATAAAGTATGACCCAGAAATCAATGGCAATAATATATAGACAACTCTGAAAGTCAATAAACAGATAACTCCTCACTATTATTAGACGAGAGTGAGAAGTCACTTGCTAAGTCTCTGTATATCCTAAACAAAGATTCATAGTGTGCAGGATTAAACCTATATAAATAGATGTCACATCTCAAAACTTCAATCTCGTGCAAAACTTCTGCTAGACATAAATATAAATTGAAATGGAAGTGGGAAGTTTAAATCATTATGCATAAATCTAAATACCTTTTTTCTGTTCACAAAACCTTAATAAATTAAGATCATTACATTTATAAGACCCTTGTATATAACGAGGTCAATCGTACATGGATAAAATCACATTTATAAAATCTTTGGTCCTTTCTTTACTTACTCAATCTTTATCAAATTCACAGAATTACCCTTTGAATTCAATTATTTACGTTGACATCAATTTTCGTGGATTAAGAAGACTCACACGTACTCACAACTTGACGGATTTTTCTCGACAGAAAGCTCAAATTTTGGATGCACCAAGATCACTTAATATATTTCATTTAACCAAAGATATACCGTAAATACATTTTTCGAGCGTGACAATACGATAATGATTGTAAGTCTGCAGAGGAGAATTTAGGGTTGTGTAGGGTGCTTCAGCGGAAAGATCTCAATGGACGACGGCATTTTAAATAAGGTATTAAAAGAAAAAAATCCTACCTGAAGAACCATTCGTATTTATCAGATTTGTTGTAATTTCTGTGTTTACTGGATTGGTCGTTGATTGTTTGGCAGTTGCAGTGGTCACTTGTTCAATGTTTGCTGAATTCTCTGTACTCTTGTTTGATGTTATCATTTCATTTGTGGTAGTGGTTGCGATTCTAGCTGTTATTGGTTCAGATACTGAGGTTGTCGTAGACTCGCCAGTTACAGTTGTTGTCATGGATTCGTTAGATATTGTGGTATTTGTAGACTTTCGAGAAACCGAGGTTGTCGTAGACTTGTCAAAATTTGAGATTGTTGTGGACTGCTCGCCAGATACAGATGTCGTCTCATCAGTCATATATTCGGCTGCACTACTCGGTTGCGTAATAGATGTTGCAATCAGTTCTGGTGTAGATAGAATTTAAAACGTAACTTTTTTGCATAAAATTTAAGTTATGAGAAAAAGAAGCGTTTGATGAACCCATCGACAGTGATGGTCGCTTTTATTTGATGATTCTTTAGAATTCTGGTGCTTTTACGGTCATATACCACATTTTCAAAGTTGCATGGCATATTCATTTTGATGCTAATTTTACTCAAATTAGCCATTATTTATCCATTTCATTTTTGAGGATTTTATGGTTTTATTTTTAAGGAAAAAATTTATTGTCAGGAAAGGACAAAAGATAAATTATACGATGTATCTAATAGTCAAACCAACAAATTTGCTTTCTCCTTTAATTTGGCTAATATGTATGCTCACTAAACATCCATGAAAGGATACAATGTTATATGAAATAAATTATAATAAATATGGTTTTTAATACACCGGTGATATGTTGCTCATAATTTTTAGACCAAATTTTGAGTAAAATTAAATATTTCTAACGTGTTAAATGAGAGGTTACTCCTTGAAATGTACATAAAGCATACCAAAATTCTTTTTATATTTATTCATAATTTATCAGCAATAGACATCTTAGATATTTCATTTAATTACCATACGTTTAGCGGTTTGGTTGCCTATTTCTATTTGTTCGAATATGAAAAATTGTTTCGCTATGTTTGTATCTCGGCCTTTCATTGCTTTGGTACTAATGATGGTGATGAAAGCTTACTCGAAATATGTATACACGTGTTTTATATATAAATATATATAGCAAATTACACAAATTAATGCAATGTTGAATAATTATGTATTTCTAAATCGAAATTAAAAATCCATGAGAGACAAGTCTGGCGACTGGACTGGTGAATACCCTCAGGGACATCTGATCTGATCAGTTTTTTTCTACGAGGGTATTGTGAATGTACTAAGGATTTTGGGGGTATCACGTTGTTCATCATAGGATCTAATATTCTAATTTTTGTTTATATTTTGTATTCAAATTAGCCTTGTCTGAAGACCTACTCTCTCTCTCTCTCTCTCAATTGTTGTCTTAAAAGAGATAAGATTGTTTACATAAAACAAGGATATGTTGCTCTATATAAAACAAATAACGCAAAACATATTTTTTCAGTGAGAGGATTTCTAAAAGAACTAATACGTATTTGAAACCTAACAAAAGTAATGCAAAATCTATATCATTTGATCTTCAAGATTGATCTTTTTATAGTCTTAAGATTAGGCTGATAAAGTATATGATTTGATATGAATATTTACCATGATTAGAGTAACTACTTGAGTAGTGCAACACATCTCCGGTCGCAGAAAATGGTCCTTGTTGATTGGTGCCAGTCAAGAGCGTGCATAGCATGTTAATGTTTTCCAGTTGAAATGAATTACAGGATGTTGTCACACTACAAACTGTTGCACAATCTGTCTTTGATCTTGTACGTTTTGTGTAGATGATATCACCTGGAAGGTTGTAACCAATTTTTTCCGACCTGTACCATTTAACAGCTTCAATACATCCTTAAAAAAGTCATGATCGAAATGCTATTAGTTTCGAAATATTTTACATTCTGTAAAAAGCGAGAGTGGCGTTGGATTCCTTTGGATTTTTTTGTCTGGATATTTGCCAAAATACTTGGCTCATTTGGTGCTTGCATGAGAAAATAATCTGACCGACACAAGTTTTTGCATACACTTCAAAGCGGCTAAAATAAATACGGCGAGTTGAAATCCCCCTAAATCGCACCAGTAGACGGAAACTTATGATCGGAGCTCTATTTGGAAAGAATAAAATTGGCTTAGTTGCCTATTTTGTATACCTTTTATCACTGTTTTGTGAATTGTAGGGTCATGTACAATAAAAGTACAATGCCATAAACGTAAGTTTCCTTTGATGTGTTTGCCTGTTTTTTGTCCTGTTTCTCTCTTTTTGAACATGAATTTGTCTATGTTTGTACGATTTTCATCTGCTCATTTAGTATCATCGTTATAGTAAATTCTTTTTAGATCCACATGTCTTCATAAATTATGGCAAACAAATTAATAATAAACAACCTTTCATAATAGCATTTTCAATAAAGGGCCACCATGTAAGATATTTGTTATAAACTTCAGTAATATGTGGCTCGCATCTTCCTGACATATATTCCATATTCTTACTTATAAGTATAAGTGATTATATCGTATATTTTTATGATTATTATGCATGTTAAGCTTGGACTATCAAAAAGGTAGAAGATGGCAATGCCAAAACTCTTATAATCCGAATTTCCGTTTTTTTAGATCCATTCAAAGTTAACTGTCTTAATTATTTTTATATCGATGATCTCGAAACTTAAACTAGGGCATTTCTTATCATTTCGATATAGCGGATTTAGGGTAGGGTTATGTACTCACAAACATGTTTAACCCTGCCACATACATTATGTATTCGTCCCAAGCCAGTAAGCTGTAATTGTTTTTATGTTTAAGTGTTACTTATATTGCATTGTTTACTTGTTTGGTCGATAGTTGTTACATATATAGATTACATATAGGTTTCAAAATGAATTAGGGTTTACGATTTTTTTTATCAATTCGAGTTAGGATTTAAATTTAAGAAACTTTTTTTAATTTGAAAATAATTATGTACGTATAGCATACCCAAACATTTCCATATTTAGTCAACATTGGCAATCAGTGTTGTTTCATTAGTTTGATCCTGGCAAAACTCATATATGTTAACTAAATGGGCATCTTAAATGCACAATAATAGACTGCTTGGCCTTCCATCCGTTGATTCTTAAACAAACAAGCGCATGCCCCTATTAGGAGATAACCCACACCCCATAGGTATAATTTCCCCATAACAAGTGTCTGTTTGTACTTCTTTTTAGGATAATTGGTATTCATTCCTTCATTTTAAGCATACAAATTTTAGGGTGGTTTGAAGTTTTCAAGAGGTCAAAAAGTGAATTTCCATCAAATCTCGTCAAAATACAAAATTATGATGAATAAATATGGAAAATTTTGGGTATGCTATATGTTCATTTCAAGGAGTAACCTCTGATCAGAAGAATAAGAACCGAAACATAGGAAGTCAAAAATTCAAATATAGCAAAAGAAGCATTCAAATCTAAACAAATCTAACGGGGTAGCCAAATCCGACGACAGGGACAACTACTTAGTGCATTACTCTTCTAGACCTTTCCGTATTTTCGGTGTTTTAGAATTTTAGCAAATATCAGCAAATTCCTGAAAAAATTGATAAATTTCTTGTCAGACAAGTCCTGCAACTGGGCTGGTGAATACCCTTGGGGACCAATGTTCCACCAGCATAGGTATCGACCCAGTGGTTTCATAATACAAAATTACTAATGTTAAATAAGTATGGAAAATTTAGTTATGATATATGTGCATTTGAAGGAGTAACCTCTCATCAGTAGCATTATGATTTATCAAAGGTGTTTTTCCAAAAACATCAAGAGAATTTTTCACACTACAAAAATAGTTGATCCCATTATATTTGTAGCATTTATTGCAGTATTTATTAAAAAAATCTTCTTTTGTTGGTAATGACATTAGTCCAAAGATCAGAAATTCTTTCTGGATGCAGATATAAAGCTTTATTTGAACGGTCCCTTATGTAATTTAGGTAGTTCAGCATCAGCCTTAAGTTCTTCTGTGTCGGTAATGTAACTGTCTACTAATTGACCTTCTGTGCATGGCTTTTATATTTCATTCTTATGTACCTCCATGTAACATTTAAGTCGCACAACCACCACATTATTTGGGTGCTTTGTTTGCTGGTACAAATACAATTTTTTTAAATTACTACAACAAGGATACATCGAATCAAGGTTGAAGTCGTCCCTCCTAAAAATGTATGGTCACCATCAGGAATTGGTTGATCAATATGGTATCAATGTATCTCAACTAGTTATGGACCTGTTATCGGTAATACAACAATAGCCCTTTTCGAAAACCCATTTCTGGGAGGCCGTGGTTCCTTCTAAAATTAAAATTTATCATTCTGGTTCCCGGCTTCTGGTTAGTGTGGTATAAAGTTTCCATAGAATCAACGCTAAAACGTGCATCAATTTCTGTCGAGGACAAATAGTTGAAGCTTTCATTTTTAGTTTTTATAAATTAAAATGTGGAGCGTAAATACCTTAACTAGTTCTGGCAGTCGTAGAAAGCAAATGCTTTAAGATAAAGTACAGGGGAAAGTCGGGTTTTTCTCCTTGCTCATTCTTA
>JARWCS010343501.1:0-11424 GCA_034783895.1 Geukensia demissa | reverse complement strand
ATTCATATGATGAAAACATGGATTTTCATGACAATTCAATCAGACAGATTTTGTGAAAAAAGTCAACGCTCATGACCTTATTTTGCAACTGATTTTAAAAATTGTGTTTATTTCCTTTCCAACGAGCATCGGTACGCATATATGTTCAGGCCCAGTTCTTGAACATTGCTTTTTTAACATTGAGTTCCATGGAAAACATTGAACCATATAGTGAGACCTTTAGGTTGAGGTCTCTTTATAAAGTTTACATGGAATGAGGTTTCACTATAAAGTTTAAATTTACATGGAATAGCCCCTGGAAACAATAGGAATCCTTTAAAACATAAGAAATGCTATGGCAGGGTGTTCTGCATTTAAAAGAAAGCTGTATACCTGTTTATGTAAGTACAGGTTATCTGTTATTCTAACAGTTAAATTTATGTAATTTTGGGACATGTATAGCAAAAGTGTTTTTAGTGTAGGAATTCTGTGTATTAATACCAGTAAACAGGCTATGGAAAGTTCCTTTTGAACAAAAATATTCATATGATGAAAAATGGATTTTCATTACACTTCAGTCAGACAGATTTTAGGAAAAAGGCAACTCTCATGACCATATTTTCACAGCAGATTTTAAAAATTATGTTTATTGCCTTTCCAACAGGGTAAAACATGTGTGCATCATTACCCATGTACATGTTAGGTAAAATATTCTTGAAGATTGCACTTTCAACATTAGTTTCAATGGATAACATAGAACTATGTTGTAAGACATGATATATATTGGTTTTAACATGCCTCTGTATGAAGATAAATGAGTTTTTCTTATATAAATATCAGATTATCTCCCTTTCTGTAATATAAGGGGCGCATTCGGATATCCACCTATGAATACCTTTGGGTAACCCTAAGGTTGAATGCCACCATAGGCAAAGCATTTGTCCGTGTTTTTCCTTAGGCAACCTAATGTATCTTAAGGAGGTTACCCATGAATCCATGGACAAATGCTTCGCCTAAGGTGGCATTCAACCTTAGTGTTACCCAAAGGTATCCGTAGGTGGATATCCGAATGTGGCCAAGGTAAGCTTTAAAAGGGAGATAATCATGGTTATGTTTCCCATCATTAGATGCTCTCACAAATGGTGTAATGGTTTTGTTTGATTGTGGTTTAACACCACTTTCAACAATATTTCAGTCATATCGTGGCAGTCAGTTTTACTGGTGGAGGAAGCCAGAGTACCTGGAGAGAACCACTAACCTTGGGCAGGTAATGGTAGTTTTTAAGGTGTTGCATGATAATCATCAATAGATTAGATATTACCAGTGAAAGATGATAGTGTATACCTAAATTGTTTTTGCCTTTTATATAGATGAATCCAATAAAAATTAAAATTGACCATTGAAGGTTTTACCACTCTTGTTTAAAATTCATGCAGATAATGAATACTCCCTATTCGCTTGAGGGCATCAATTTTCAGTGATTTTGCTGTATACTAAAACCATAGATTTCAGTGCCCAACAAAAAAATTTGTTGCCCATTCCACAAAAATTCTAAAGATGTTCTTGAGTCTTAAGAGTAGTATTTAGCGTTAAAATAAATAAAAGGATAATTATAGTGGTAAAAAATACCAAACACCACAATAAATTGCACTTGTCCCCAGTCAGCATTCATTCAAAACAGAAAAAAAGGCTAACACACCAAGACAAGTTTAAATGCACAGTTAATGGGTAAGATAGCCCAACTTGATATAAAGAATTCTTTTCTTACAATTTTAAAGCATTCCACAAAAAGTTGTAGTCATACTCTTTATAAGCCTAACTTATAAGTCTAATTATAAATTATAAATCTAAATTATAAATCTTTGGTCAGCAAGGGGCACCTGAAAGTCACTTGTGGTTCAATTTTTTTTTATAAATTAGAATGCATGTATTTTTAACATTTCTTTAACCTTCAAGATATTTCAGTACAGAATCTTATAAAGGTGAATCTAGAAAAGTGCTTTAAAGGAGTAGGTACGTTAAGCCCCATATTTGGCCCAAATTTTAGATTTTGTGACACAATAATAGGTTTTTGTGAAAATGCTGCTTAATAATTCATTAGTTTTTCATGTATTTTTCGTCATTTCGACAAAATGAAAGTGTATGTTTTACTATTTTGACAGGAATTTGACATTTTTGGTAAAAATACTCAATTTTTGGAGGTGTCAAAATAGATATGACTGCACAAACATTTGTACTTGATAGATCTTCAATTGTGCAAAGTTTGGTTGTGATGTTTTTGTGCGATCTATATTAAATTTGACAAAATGGTATCAAATATTGCATCAAATTAATTGATTTCTTAGTACATGTATTTTCACATTTAAAGCATTTTATCTGTGTCATGTGACCTTTGTAGAACTTATTTAATTGAAAATTCTGTTGGATTTTTCTTTTATAGACAATTTTCAACACAAAAAATATAAAATAATATATATTAGCCAATTTTCATTTTTTAGCCAATTTCGTGGGCCAAAAATGGGCCTTAACGCCCCTCTTCCTTTGTGGCATTAATTCATTCGGCTGAACCATTCATGCTGTTTTTCAAACATTTTAAAATTTGAAATTTTAAAATTGAACTTGAGCAAACAAAAAAGCAAAAAAAATTGTTTTTCTGTAAACATAAGATGTATAAAAAAACTCTACACATTGTTATTACATTCAAATATTCTTTGTACTGAGTTATACAAAATACCATTAAAATGGTCAAATTACGCTAATAATAAAAATACAGAAAGGCAGAAACCCTATTTAACTAAATATTTTATTTCTAACCTTTATGATTCTGTCAGCACTCTCCAGCAGCACAAGCTACCATTTAGATGTTTTAATTATTTACAAAACCAAAAAATAAAAGAAATGAAATTCGTTCGTTCGTTTTTCCACGCTCGATTAGAGCGAGCTTTCGTTCGTTCGTTTTACCACGCACGATAAGATCTTTCGTTCGTTCGTTTGACGTTCGTCCGTTCGTGCGTTTCTCGTTCGCTCGTTTGTTTATCGTTCGTTCGTTTATCGTTTTTCGTTCGTTCGTTCGTTCATTTAGTGAAAAACGAAAACAAAAAGAACAAATTAGTTATTGCCAACGAAATTTTAGAACGTATACATGTGATAAATGAACCCACAAGAATTGGGGCTCTCTTTGACCCGATACTCGTGTCCAATCGCAATATCGTAATTGATTCCGAAACAATTGAAATTGATAGAACTATTAGCGATGATGATGCATCTTTAGTACACCTCAAAATCCCAAACCTAAATGAAAAATCGCGTTTAGGTAAAGTATGGTTGTATAAACATGCAAATTATGCAAAATTGAACGGTGACATATTGCGTTTCGAATGGGAGTCTTTTCTGTATGAAAGTGATGATCCCGACGGTATGGCCAAACGTTTTACGGAAAATTATATTGAATCTCCACCTGACCCGCCACTGAGAACGAATTTTTCACTATCCAATGTAACTGTTACTATCCAGGATGTCAACGATATTCTTCATAACCTGAAAATACTCAAAGCGAGTGGCATTGATTCTATCCGCCATTAAATGCTTAAAGCCACATCTGAAACAATCTCTGTCCCATTAACTATATTATTCAATTATTCACTAGAAAAGGGAAAATTTCCATCTGATTGGAAGATAGCTATGGTAATGCCAGCCTTTAAAAAAGAAGAAAAAAGTAACCCCTCAAATTATAGACCAATATCTTTGCTAAGCTGTGTTGGTAAAGTCATGGAACGAGCCGTTTACAAATATATTTTTAATTACATTATCGAACAGTGTCTACTCTATGCTTACCAGTCTGGCTTCCTGGAGGACCACTCTACAGTTTACCAGTTAATAGAGATATACCATTTAATTTGTCAAAATCTTGATGAGCATATGTCGACTATTATTATCTTTTGCGACATATCAAAAGCGTTTGATAGAGTTTGGCACAAAGGGTTAATAAAAAAATTAAAATCTTATGGGATTACTGATAACTTATTAGTCTGATTAACTGATTATATAAATATTAGACAACAATATGTTTGGTTAATGATGAAAAGTCTAATATTAAATCCTTACGAGCGGGGGTACCACAAGGTTCTGTCCTAGGACCCCTCGTGTTTTTATTATATATCAACGATATAACAGATAACTTGAACAATTTAGCAAGATTATTTGCTGACGATACCTCGCTGTCGTACTCTGGAATCGATTTCAATACGTTAAAAACTGATATCAACACTGATTTATGTGCTATAGTCCTGTCCGAAAACATATTTCCGGAAGTCCGAGTTTGATTAAAAATTAAGATTTTGTAGGAGTTGTTCCCCTTTGTGGGTAGTCCATCATATCGACGTAAGAATGAGCAAGGGGGAAAACCCGACTTTCCCCTGTACTTTATATTAAAGCATTTGCTTTCGACGACTGTCAGAAGTAGATAAGTTATTTACGCTCCACATTTTATTGTAAAATAACTAAAATTGAAAGCTTTAACTATTTGTGCTCGACAGAAATCGATGCACGTTTAAGCGGTGATTTCTATGGAAACTTCATACCATACTACCCGGAAGCAGGGAACCAGAATGGTAAAGTTTAATTTTAGAAAGAACCACGGCCTTCCGGAAAAGGGTTTTCGAAAAGGGCTATACTGTCACTCATAGATTGATTAGTATACTGCATTCACCTTGCTTGTTAATTTGTCGATGAAACTCACCTTTTATACCCTTTACAAAGATTGTAAAATTCTTGTCATAATTGTTTTTGCCATTTTGATAGGAATGTTTTGATGTTTGGTAATAAGCTTGACTGAAATTATGTAAGCCATTTTCAGGCACTTCCTGTTTGGCAATATTTACCCCATGGACATGACATTTTTGTCATAGATTTCTTTGTGTTATTCATAGATATGATATTATTTTAATATGACTTCAAAGATTTTTTGGTCTTATCTTATGGGCCTGTCAACAGTGGTGGCATATGTAGACAGAAAGTTTGTGTTTAATACCTTTGTTCTGGCATTTGGATTCATTTGAAATTTCAGCACAATATCAAATAGAAAATTTTAAAATCGGAACCTATTTTGGATGATCTAAAATTTTTATTTTTCATCTGATTTGGATGGTTTATTTTCCAAATTATTTCTAAAGAAAAATGCAACATAAGTTACTCTTAGCATTTTTTGTATCTTTTACCAATACATGTATTTATATAGAATGAGTAAAAGGATTAAAAAGGATCATTTTGCAGGAGATGAGAAACTTAAATTTTTCATTCAATTTTGATGGGTTTTTTCATTGATTTGTCTCAATAAGAGTCTTCAGGGTATATCAACAGATTTTCTCTTTCTCAAACTGTTTTCCAGTTAAATAATTCAATTTTGCATAATATGCAAATTTTTTAATTTATTCACTTGGTTTTGATGGTTTTTTCCCTAATTATTCCTTATGAAAAATGCAACAAAAATTTTCCAGTTTCTGGGACAATGGGGCAAAAAATAATAAAAAATTCCAGCATCTCATAGTATAGCCAGAAATATTTGTATATACGGTGTGTAAGAATATTTTTGATATTGTCACATGACAACTTAAAAGTGCGGGAAATGTATTCCGAAATATTCATTCTTTAGCAAACAGTCGTGTCAAGTTTCCTAATACATAAGTTTTATATAATACAAATCTAATGTATGTTTTGAAGAAAAAAAATTTTCCTGAAGATTAATAGATTTGAGCTTTTCAAATAGTTATAGATAAGAACACAATTATATTTACTTTTTATACTGTCCAGAGTATTACTCTTGAGGTGATATTGCATTGGGTTCTGGACACAGGTTTCCAATTTTTACTTTTTTTACCAAGGTTTTTCCTGGCCGACGAAATCGCCTGTGATGGAGATTTTTGTCACAAATCATGAGTAATATTCATATTTACAACAAATTTTACTCAGTAAAACTGTGTAATGTAAAAGTTTATAAAGATTCAACCTATATTATTGTTTTAATGTATAGAATGTTATTTATTATAAAAAAAAATCTAGTGTCCACTACATGTCGCTGACAGGGATATAGGCAATATGATATATTGTTTTTTCAATTTGCCTTGCGGGATAAAGTGCTGAAGGATAGTTTGTACTAATTGATCCAGTCATATTGCTGTGTCCAGCACATTTTTGTGGTCAGCAAAATACTGTGTCCATACTTACCCAAATACTCATCTGTTCAACTTTCACATACCAGAATGCGGCAGTTGTATCATACTGCCCTTGCAATGGCACTTTGGTTGGTACAAGGTTGTTGTCCTAACTATTTCTATCGGGAGTAGAGCTCACCCGTGTCCTTTTTCTATCTTGTCTAGCTCAAGCGTTATGAGGCTCTTGACGGTCACTTTCAGGGTTATCTTTCTGAACGACAAGTTCATTGTTGACATAAAGTTTGTTACGAACAAGAACCACTTTTGACTTTTTCTTTTTCTCTTCCTTCATGATCGGGTAACTTCCGCCTTCGGTCTTCAATCTCAGATGGGTATTGTTCATTCACTCCAAAAGGTTTCCCCTTCAAGTTCTTCCCTGCCTTTTTAACCATTTCGAGGTCCCTTCAATAGATAAATCTGGCTACTATAGGTCGCGGTGGTTTATTGTAGACGTCAGGTTTTTTTCCAAAGCAATGAACATTTCCAAGTTCTACATAATGTGAAATGTTCATTTCTTGTGCTAAAAATGCCCTGAGTTTATCATCACAATCCTTCTTGGGTTGTTCATGTAGCCCAGTGAAAATCAGATTATATTCCATCTGTCTACATTGCAAGTCATTTATCCTTTCTTTCAGAGAATTATTATCTACAGTAAGAGAATCCAGTTTATCTTTGACTAATCTATATTCTTCAGCTTGATCGATTTTATCCACTCTGAGCTCCCACAAGTCCTCTATGATATCAGATTTGTTTTTCATTATTAAAGAGATTTCCAGTACCTTGCGTACTTGTCTCTAAATCTGACAGTCTAGATTTTGCATTTTTAATTTCCTGTTCTACCGTGATTACTCTCGAAGTTAGTGATGTAAGTTTATCATACATATCTTTTAAAGTAGCAGTGTTCTGCTTCGTGTTTTTCTCGATTGTAGACAACGACTAAGTAACATAAGTGCGTTACCAAGAACCCCTTCAATGCCATTAATGGATGGTCTTTTACTATCACCGTGTAGAACATTTCTGCTTTCATTCAGAATTTGAGAAGTTGGCTTTTGTTCAGATTTCGCTCTGTTCACCAATAAATTTCGTGGGTACTCCTCTAGACCTTTGATTTTGTGTGATTCAAATTAATGTCAATATATAGTATGTCTGGACTGGGCTATCAGGAATACACTATATCCAAAAATACTGATCTTCCAAAGTTTAAATTTTGGCGCTGGACAGAACACATCAAAAGGGTCCCAAAGACCTGAAAATATCACTACATACGTTTTCAGAAGAAAGTTAAATATCATGGTTGTGACTGTTATGAAAAACTCTTTCGTCCATTTTGTCATGTGCAATCAATTTAGGAGATAACTGTATTGTATTTTAAGCTTTGAGGACATAAATCATGGATTTTACTGCCCCAAATTGAGTTTACCTGGCGACGCATAGCGGAGCCAGGTAAACGGATAAACGGATATTTGCGACAGTAAAATCAAGATTTACATCCGAAATTCTAATACAATATTTTTGTAACGCCTTATTTGATTGGCTTACATTCTATGTAAAATTCACAATCTATTTGCCATAACTAAGATTAACTTATATAAAAAGCCACCAGTTATCTGCCATGTTGAAACAATAGATTGAGTGATTGCCAAATGTAATAAAATACACAAAATGTATTAAATGTCTACCTGAAAATGCTGCCTTTAGACAATTTCAACCAGATTTGAAGGGTACACGAAGCCTAAAATCATCCGAAGTTCACATTTCGCAATGGAAGCATTCAAGTGACGTATGTTGTTTCTATGATCTTGATTTTACTATTGCAAATATCCGTTTACCTGGCTCCACTACGCGTCGCCAGGTAACCTCAATTTGCGACAGTAAAATCCACGGTTTACTCCCTCAAAGCTTAGAATACAATACAGTTATATCTCCTAATTCTAATGCAAGTGTAATTCAAAACCTTTGATTTATATAAAAAAAATGGTATGAAAGAAATTTCGCGAAAAGTTGTGGACGTTTTTCGCTGATAAATATCATAGAAACAACAAGACATCACTTGAACGCTTCCATTGTGAAATTTGAACTACGGACGTTTATAGGCTTTGTGTAACTTCAAACCTGGATCAAATTCTTGTAGAGGTAGTTTTTGCATTAGACAATATTTTGTGAATTTTATTACATTTGACGAGCCATAAATGTATTGTTCCAACATGGCGGCAATTTGGTGGCTTTTGATGTGAATTCATCTTAGTTACAATAAATAGATTGTGAATTTTAGGTAGAATGCTAGCCAATCAAATTAGGTGTTACAAAAATATTGCATTAGAATTTTTTTTTTTCAAATTTAAAGAGAATTTACATTTACTAATTCTTATGATTGGATGGTTTGTGGTTTGTAGTCATCTTAACAATTCTCAAAATAAGAAAAAAAAATGTTTTCAAGGCACCAACATCTTGTGAGAGAGATTGTTATTGTGTAACAGAGAGTTTGTTTATTGTATTTAAAAGAAGAGAAGATTCTGTGACATTTTATGTCTGATTTTCTTCCATAACTTATGATAAGAGTTTATGATAATTCTCCATTTAAAATTGACTTTGGCAAGCATTATCAATGGATTATTATTTAGTAAATATTTGGTGTTTTACTTAAAGGATTTGTCAAATTTTGAAAACCCTTGTACAATCCAAATTATTGAAAGTTGGGAAAGTTGTGAAAATAGAATAAATATTTAAAAACTAAAGAACATAAAAAATAATTCCTTTGTAAAGATCTTAATAAAACATTTTGTTATTAATAGAAAAAATATAACTTCAAATAGGTATTTTAAAAATATATCCCTTTATAAAGAATTATTGATCCACTGTCCAAAAAATAGTCAAAACATCTTACAGTTTAAGATACTTTTACTGAAATAGTCCCTGCAGCCAATATAGAATAGTTCAAGATGGGGAAAATCCCAGACACCAATGTGTAACATTACAATTTTTCTCACACACCTTTGGACAAACATGCCACATCTCCTATTTTTATATAAATAGTTCTTTTTAAGATTTATATGTGTAGAAAGTTAAATTTATAGGCCCAGAAATTCAACTTTTTTGAGATTTTTGAAAAATTTATGAAATAGTTGATTGGTTTGGCTTTTCCATATTTTGTTTGATTACAGTTAATGATACATGTACACGCGATTTCTATTTGACAGGACTTACTTGGTTAGGTTATGACCTAAAATCTTCCTGACTTGTTTATAACACTTAAAAATAATCTTATTAAAATCTTTATCACTGCACAATAAAAATGCACACCAAGCATTTAATCTTATTTTAATTTGTATGATATCAGAAGCTTGATAATTGTTGATGCATGATAAAATCAGATCAATTTTCAATGAAAATGAAATTTTGCATTGAAATACAAATGAATATTTGAAGGATCATTGATTTTACAAGTTTGTATTTATTGTTTTTTTTCACAATTGAGTACAAAAGCTAACAGTTAAAGGTGGTATCTGTTTAATATTGGATAATGGTAGACCGACTTTGAATAGTAAATCTATTTTGTATTTAACTATTTAGGGACGTATGTAAATTTTTGGCAGTAATAAACACAGGCTGATAAGAATGAAAGCTAGGTAGATTTTCTTTCAATTATGACTATGTTTGCTTAGAGAATACAGCAACGATTTTATATACCCCGGTGACTCCTCCAAACAACGGAACTATCGTTTGGGAATTTATTGATCCTGACATTAATGACTTGAAATTGATTAGGCATCGTTGATTTTAACTGAAGGAGAAAAATATTACATGTGTTTTAAGTGACAGAGTGAAAGGATTTTCTATGCTACACGAAATCATACAATAACAGTATCGTTAAACAAATTGGAAATACTTTTAAAAAGGGGAAATTTCACTTTGTAAAGAGCTGTTGAGAGCTATTATTACTTTATTACTTTGATCGACTAATGCGTTTTTTAAAAGAAATTTTTCACTTTCGTCTGACAATTATTAACAGTAATTAGAATAGACTGTGTTCTAACAAGAAGCATTAGTCATTTGACATTTTTGTCATTTTTGAACAAAAATTCCAAGCATCAGCATGGATCTGGATTATGATCAGCTTAGAGAAGTTAAGCAGCGATTCTTTGATTGCTACAAGGTATTGTAATGTTATTTTGAAATAATGATAAAAGTCATTTCTAGCTGGGGTTTTTTTTTAGCATCTTCGAACAAAAAAATAACTTTTGTCTTTTTGAAGTGCAGAATGGCTTGTGTTCTTATGATGAAATAATGAAAAAAGTGATATAACCTAAAAGATAATTAAAGCTGGTCTGACACAGGCTTGACACAGTCTTATATCTTATATGAATGCAATGTTACACATATATGTCTTGACAAGTCATACAGGTACTCTATGCTGTAACAATTAAAAAAGGCCCTTCAGACACTTTATATGCAGTAATTGATAATTAGTTAAAATACCAGTTAGGGAAACACTTGCAATTTTACAGTGTTAGTGACCCAATGGAGTATCTGGGATAAATATCAAGACTTATGGAATATGGTGTGCATTATTACCTGCACAATGTTGGGTGTATTTAAAAAGAACTTGATAATTTAATCATTTTATAAAAGCTGTAGTTATTGGAATTCAGAATATTGCGATATTGAAAAATATCATCCCTGCTCACCAGAATATGAAGTCTTTGAGCTCTTTTGCTAAGCTCTCTTGCCACAAAGCTTCATACTCAGGCTAACAGAATGATATTTTATAATAACTTGTTGTCAAAATCCCGATAACTTGTCCATATAGCACCATTTGTGGCCAAAATACATGTGTAGTGCATTATGACATCATCATTTGTCGATGGTCCTTTCTATATTCAGATTGTCCAAAGATTTAAATTAAGCTATGTAGAATCAGGCAGAAAATTTTAACACGAGCTAATAGGTCATCTAAGCTTGGATTGTGCAGTCTGTAAAAGCTTAAAAAATCTTTAAAAGTCTTTAGCTTTAAGTAGAAGTCTTTATGAAATCCATGAAATATCAATGGTGAAGTGACACATGGTGTGGAAAAACCCACCAATCTGTATTTGATTTTTCAGACTTCATACCTCATATGATAAACACGATTACAGCCATTTCTCTGTCATACATTTATATCTCTAAGATTAATCTTTTTACACCACAAAGCACTGATAATCCAGCACTAATCCTTGTTTAAACTGAGCTATAACTAAAT